>JAVSBS010024546.1:118158-149902 GCA_033124195.1 Coracias cyanogaster | reverse complement strand
AATCTAAATCTCCCCTCTTCCAGTTTGAACCCATTACCCCTTGTCCTATCACTACAAGCCCTTGTAAAAAGTCCCTCTCCAGCTTTCTTGTAGGCCCCCTTCAGATACTGGTAGGCTGCAGTAAGGTCTCCAGCCTCTGTTGGATTGGAGGAATATCAAGAGCGAGAACTTGCGGTTGCGAATGGAAGGAAATTAGAAAGTTCCAAAAACTTTGGACATTCTTCAGCCATTAGCCCTGCAGCAGTGCATGGTTTGTTTTAAATTCCCTTTTGCTCTTAGTTGCTGAGTGTTTGGGCATCTAGAAGAGTATGTACAGGAGATGAGGAATGATAGGATTTATTAGTTGACTGTATTAGAAATGTAAAAATGTTAAAGCTGGACTCTATCCTATTTCTGGAGCTCTGGTGGCTTGAGCTCTGCTGGTTTTGAGGGGAAAGTGAAGTTAAATGGCAGGAAGGGCTGCAGAGGCTGTTAGAGGCAAACAGCTCAGCTGTCGGTATGGGCTGTGGGTCATCAGTTGTCCTGATCAGTGCTGGTGCGCTGAAGTCTCTGCTTAATGCTTACATAGGTCAGATAAGGACTGTCTCTGCAGACTGAGCTGCTGCTTAAAGTTTCTTTTTAGTGCATAAAATGTCATAGTGTAAGAAAGCTTAAGTTGTGGTGAGAGAAAAATGTCAGTTTTAGTTTTGAAATCTGGATTTTCTTTATTCCTTTCTATGTATCTTGGAATTCTTGCAAATTAACTTCCAAGGAGCAGTTCTACTCTACCCCGAGTAAAATGCTTAATTCTTGATAAGGCTGGAATTTTTCTCGATGAGTAAATAAATCTGTAATGTTTGCTAAATGTTTCAATCATGGATATTTTTTAACTGCAGAGAGTAAATATGCTCGATAAAGTGCCATTGTGCGATTGTTTGTTTAAAAGTCAGTGACAAGCATATAGGCTTATGTGATAGAACTTTTATTGGATATATGATGGACATTGGGTCTTTAGTTCCTTTTGTAGTCTCTTCCCTACAGAGATGTGTGTACAGGTGACATCTTGATTTTACGGGTTTGTCATATTATTTTTAATGGATGATACCCAGTATATATGTAAATGAGAAGTGGAAGTCATGTGCCTTCTATCTGGAATGGAAAATAGTGCAGTCAGTGATAGCTCTTAGTATCTGGGAAAGTTTATTCCACAGCCTTACTGATAGAATTTTTTCTTATAAAAGGAGAAGTGCTGTACAGGGAAGAGTAATCTTGGTTAAATGTAAGTTCCTTTGAAGGGTGGAGTTGTTAATGACAGTCTTTATCCCAGAGAGTTATGTAGTTCTTCTAAATATCCTAAGGCTAGGTTGCTGGGTGCCTTTCGAGCAAGAGATTTTAAGAGTGACTCAGTGTTCCATGGAAAGCTGGGGTAGGAGGTTGCAGCAGATCTGATCTGGGCCTAAGCCGCTGTTAGTCACAGGAGGTGCTGGAGCATTCCTTGCCCTGAGGGAGGTGAGGCTGCATTGCTGCGGTCTGCCAGGAGAAGTCATGAATAGGTGAAACCTGGATCATAATGCGCTGGGTTCGGTAGAGTCTGCTCTCCTTGGTTCAAGCCTTTTTTGGGGTAGTCTTCTTCTCATAAAGGGTAGTAGGCAAGAGAAACACCATGTCTTCGGAAATAGAGGGAGAGGCAGCACTGGAAATGGATTGTGCATTTCTCTCCCATGAAATCTCAGAATCACAGAGCAGTAGGGGTTGGAAGGCACCTCTGGAGATCATCTAGTCCAACCCCCATGCCAGAGCAGGTTCTCCTAGGGCAGGTTACACAGGAACACGTCCAGGTGGGTTTTGAAAATCTCTAGAGAACGAGACTCCACCACCTCTCTGGGCAGCCTGTTCCAGGGCTCTTTCACCCTTAAAGTAAGTTTTCCCTGATGTTTAGGTGGAACCTCCTGTGTTCCAGTTTGTGCCTATTGCCCCTCGTCGTATCACTGGGCAGCACTGAGAAGAGTCTGGCCCCATCTTCCTGACACCCACCCTTCAGGTATTTCTAAGCATTGCCCAGATCCCCTCTCAGCCTTCTCTTCTCTGGACTAAACAGCCGCAGTTCTCTCAGCCCCTGGATTGCAGCTAAACCGCTGGGTTAGGAGGTGAGGTGCGGCGGTGCGGGCAGCACGAGCGGAGGCAGCACTGTCTGGGTTTCATACAGCAGCAAACACTTGTGGCATCCAACCCTGAACGTGTTCAAGAGCAGGTTGGATGCGGCTTTGAGCAACCTGGTCTAGTGGGAGGTGTCCCTACCCATGGCAGGGGACTTTGAACTAGATCATCTTTGAGGCCCCTTCCAACCCAAACCATTCTGTGATTCTGACACAGCAGTGCTCCGCTTGTGTTGTGGACACACTGTGTTGTCTTGCTAAAGCTGAAAACCGATTTGTAATTGAAGAATTGTATTTTGTAAAATTCTTGTCAATCCACCTCAAAAAGAGAAGAGTGAAACTAATGAATTATGGAGAAGGGTGCCAAGAGTAATTGGAGGTGTGAAGCTGGTTTTGGCCATTTCTGTATACACAAGGGTCATCTGTTCAGATCAGTGGTTCACTGATCTAGAGTTAGAATTGCAACCCTATTAGAATTCAAGTTAGAACTCACTGATCTGAGTTAGAATTGCAATCCTTCATTCTTGTTGTAACACCCCAGGCGAACTTTTACAGCTATCAACACTAAGGTCCTGATACAAAATACCCTGAAATACCTAAATAATGGTGTACTAGGATTCATATGCTCCTCTTATAGCTGGAGAGCTGAGGCCATAATGTCAATGAGATGTTCATTTCTGTCTGTCTGACTCTACAGGGAGTCTCAGGTAACTGACAGACCTTCTGCTGTATCTGTTAGTGTCTTCATGGAGATTAATGATTGGCCAAGGAAGTATCTATTGGATGTCCTGATGCCTTCTACTTCCATGCTGCTGTCTACTACTGATGTCCGCTGCTAAGCTCGAGCAGTGCATTTATTGTAGAAATTTGCCTTCACCACAGTGTCCTCCCAGCTCACTTGAGTGAAGTGTTTCCCAGTGGGAACTGTGAACTGCTGCCATCTGACAGATTTCATAATCTTTCTGTCTTGCAGACCTCAGCTTTAATAGTGTTTTTTTTTAAAGTGTGTGGAAGTGAAAGGGAGAGCGAGGTGGTGTCCAGAAGTATCTCTGGTATTTTTGGTGGTGGAGGAGAAGAGGCCAGCTTGCTCCATAGTCTGCTCCTGCCTGTGTTCAGCTGTACACAATATTTAGCCTAGTTGATATCTATAAAGCGCCTGGAAAATGATAAGCATCATTTGGTTGGTTTGGTTTTTTTTTGGTGGACATGCATCAAGTTCCATTGCCCTTAAACATAGCGTTCTTGCAGTTACCCTACGCAGTGTTTCTTTGGACTGGTTTGTGTATTATGGTTTCTGTTCCCTTTCTGTTTTCAGCATTGGAGTAGAATAGTGAAGAGAAGGGAAAGCAGAAATTTATTGGTCTAAAACTTGTTGGAGAAGCTACAGAAATATTTTTTTACTTTGATTTGACATTAACTTATACTGATCTTTTCCTGTTGCACTTCTGACACTTTGGTCTGAGGAAGCGAGGCTTCACACCTCAGGTGTGTTCTTAAAACAAAAAAAATGTTATTTTGTTCCAGATGTTCATGACCTTAGTACAGTAGCCTGAAAATAGCTGAGAAGGTAGCAACTAGTGATCTGGCGTTTATGTTAAGACTTTCCTTCAACAGAAAGATTATCTGAATTGCATTATTGCTGAATCCATCATGGTTTAAGCACTCTTGACACTCGATTAAGTAATGTGTAAATCTGTTTTCAGTAGGCTGTTCATGCATGTATTTCTTCTTAATCCTTAGTTCAGGCTTCATTGTGGAAACAGATTTTGGCAGAGCTTCCCTGTGGTTAGTTTTAGCAGAATCCTCAGCCCATCTCTGAATCTAAAACATCTACTTGCTATTCAGTACGAGTGGACAGTGTTTCAGAAGAACAACTCCTCCTCCCATGTTTTTAAATTGAGGAACTGAGACTTAGAGAGGTGTTTCCAATACCAATTCAACAGGGTGTCCTTCATTGTCCCCATCGGCACCAGCAGGAGGAAGCTCTCTGTTTGGAACTTCTCTAATTCTAAGCATTGACTGAAAACTCCTGCCAGTTTTGAGGCTCTCTAGGAGATCGGTGCAGATCAAAACAATAATGCTATTAAAAAGCAAAACCAAAAACCCCTGTGTCATGGTGCACTCGAAGTTTAGTTCCATGGAGTTGTAAGAGCGCACAAGTTGGAGGGACCTTGGGAGGCCATGTAGTCCCAGCCTCCTGCTCAAAGCTGGGCCGGTTGGATGAAGTTGCTTGGGGCCTTTTCCAATTGAGTTTCGAGGCTGCCCAGTGATGGAGAGTTCATAGTTGCTCTGGGAAAGCTGCTCCAGTGTTCAGTCATCAAGTGAAAATTTTTCTTCCTTAGGTCTAATCTGAGTTTCTCGTACGTGAACTTGTCTGTTGCCTCGTGTCTTACCCCCGTGCACCTCTGAGAAGAGCCTGGTTCTCTACAGCTTCCCATTAGATAGTTGTAGAATTTCTGTAGACAGGAAAGAGTTTGAGGACTTTCAGTGTGTGAGTCATTCAGTAACTGTTCTTTATAAAACCTGGGACATACATTAAACTGACCAAAAAGAACATTTATCTTTTAAATCCAACCTGTCTTCTGCTACAGGCAGTTTTTAGAGGTAGCATACCATTTCTGTATCACTTGTCAGGAATGTGTTGTTCTTCCTCCAGATGGTGAACATTTTTCTGGAGGATGTGCAGTTGGTTAATTGGAGTCGAAAACCTTCAGAAGTACGTAATCAGTTCACAGACACTGTGTAAGGCCTGTATTTGGATTACTTTAGTGATATTCTGACCTTAATTATGTGATAGTCCCATTGTCTGGAAGACAAAACTCAGTGTAAATTTTTCACATCTGAAAAGTTTTGGTATCTGGCAGACAATGTTCCTGACTATTATGGTCAGCGGTAACAAGGTAATAAAATTCCTCCTATACTTCCCATTTCGGATTGCTTGATTTATTTCCTGATATAAATATTGTAACAGCTGGAAAAGGTTCAAAGGAAATCTTTGTGGTATTGTTCATAAAACCAGCAAATTTAAGAAGCTTTGATTTACTACTGAAATGGGCACATCTCATTTTCCTTTTTTATTTTCTTTTACAATGTGCAGAAAAGAGCCTAATGAATTAAAGTTTGTCTCCTTTTTTTTTTTTTTTCTTCCCTCCTCCCTCAGATTGCAGCTATTCTCAGGAAACGAAAACTTGACTATTATTTGCACAACCTGCTACCTGAGATCTTGCAATCAACGTCCTTTCTGACAGCAAATGGGACCTTGTATATTGCTTGCTTTTGCATTCTGAGGTTGGTATATTGTCCTGAAAATGAAATGTAATAGGAAAGCTATTTTGATGCAGCTTTTCAATGTATGTAATAATTTGTCTTTCTTTATAATAGGCTTGTTTGTAACGGGTAGGAGTACGAAAAGCAGCAGCTGTGCCATCATCTTGATTTCTGGTCTTACTACTTGAATATGAATCTTTGGGTTTTGATTTATTTTTCTTTCCTATTTTGTAATCTTTTAAACCAGTAAACAAGTAAAATTTTTTTTTTTTCTTCCTTTTGTCTGTTTTACTGATTCAAAATACATTGTTGCAGGAAATTCAAATATATTCTAGAGGGGAACTGAGAAGGCCTGAATCTTTCTCACCTAGAAAGAACTGATGAAATTTGATGTTGGTTTTTATTTTCCTGATGTGATGACTTTTAACTCATCCAAGTTTATACTTTCCTCATTTGTGATTATAAATGAAGGAAATCTTGGCACAGCCTCTGGAGTTCTGTGAGATAGAGACTTTCTCTGAAAAATGAGTCTAAATGCCACGTCTGTGTTCTAAGCTGTTCCCAGTGTATATTTCAAGTAACTCTCAGAACAGTTAAAAGTTAAACTTTCCTCTTTATGAACATGACGATGTCCTAGATCTAAATGTGCTTCTTGGAACAGATGTTACACGTGGACATGTAAAGCCTGCAGTAGCTCCGGATTTTTGAAAGTTATCTGACAGTGCCTTCAACTAGCTCTCTAAACATTGATCAAACCCATTATGCCCTACTTCCAGATCGCTTTAGAGGCCTCAACTTTGCTTCAAAGCTGAGGGAGAAGGCTGAGAGGAGTAGGAGCTGGCTGAGGAGCCATGGAACATTTTCTAAGTAAATCATTTGCAAAGTTCAAAGTGGATCTTTAAGTAACAAGCTCCAAAGAGAATGATTTTTTTTTTTTCCTAGCATTCTGAGTTGTATTAATACTGATTTACCTTTACTCCTCAGCTGTATACAGCGGTCTTCCTTACCCTGCCTGTAAGCCTGCAGTGCTTTGCTTCAGTGCTGTAGTTAGATGTTCCTCTCTAAATTAAGGCGGTGTGGTTGTGGGTTTTATTGTTTTCAGCTGTTCCTCTAGCAGACGTTATTAGCAGATCTGTGTCCTATGCCTGTGTCCGTAACTGAAGCAGGTCAAAGTTAGTGTCTTAATCTGAAGCCCGTTGCTGTGGCATCAGTTTCAGCTGCCTGGAGCATCGCTGTCTAAAGCTGTTTCAGCCTTGGGAACAGCATGGCCAGAGGCAGACTAGGAATGGAAATGGTACCTTGGCCGTGCGCCCTGCAGGTCCCCTTCAAGCAATCTTTGGGTCGACCCCAGCCAAAACCATGCAGAGGACAATTCTAACAATTTAATGTGACGAGAGATACATGCAAATGCCCATCTTGCTGTTCTTACAAGTGTGCAGCGGAGGAATCGACCAATGTCTTAGGAGATTCACGTGTTTTTTCTGTTACAAAGAGTAGAGTTGACCCCTGCAGTGGAATCTCTCTGTGTGTAGGGTCCCTGCAGACTGCTCACCGCCTGCCACTGCAGGACTTGCAAATGAAAAGATGTCAGCCTCTTGGGTGGGCTGCTAATTGGAGCTGGTGAACTGAAATCCATACTGGAGGCAAGAGAAGTAAGCGTTGAGGCAGCCTTATGGCTTGTGCCTGTTGAAGTGTATGAATGTCCATTTATGAGGAGTATTTTGCAGCTTTTCTGACCAGAATAAAATTCGGAGCCTCGGCAATTAAGTGAATGGGGTATGTAAGAGCTATTAAATGACATTTCAGATAACAATGAATAACATGATTATCAGGAAAGTCATACTTTCCAGATTTACTTGTGTCCTTTGAAGGATAAATACTTATCTGATGATGATCCAATTAGTGCATTGTACATGAATTCCCAAATGACTTGGACAAGATTGCTTGCTAGGACTCTTAAAGAAGAAGGATCCTCTGTCTTCTAGCAATTAGTATATGATTACCAAGTAGTCAATATATATGAAACAAAACAAGGGATAAATAATCGGTTTTTGTAATGGGAAGAGGTTCCCAGAGATGTTCCTGCTGTGTCCTGTGTTTTGGCTATACCTAGAGGATCCAGAAAAGGGATGAAGAGTAGCGTGAGAAGGTTGTCTGAGATTATTTAGGTTACAGAAATCTAAAACTGACTCTCACCCGTTTCAGTAAGTTCTGTTGATTAAAATCATTTAGGAAATTGGACAGAGAAAAGTGCAGAGTAAGGCATAAGGAGGAAAAAAGCAGTTCTGTCCCTGCTCAGGGATGGGCTTTAAATGAGCTACTGCAAATCAGGATGGTGTTTGAGAGTTGTCGTGGGTAGGTCCTTTGAACAAGTCAATCAAGTACTTAGATATGGTCAAGGAGCTGAGTAAGTGTTATTTGGAGAGAAAATGAGAACAAGCCAGAAAGCTATATAAATACATGACATCTGTACAAGCTGAGTACTGTGTGCCTTTTTTTTTTTTTTTTTTAGGAGCTTCTGCTAAGATCATAATGTTGACAAGTCCTTCACTTGGAATGTACTTAACATCAACATTGTCTTGCAGCTTGCTTCTCTCATCTGCTGTTGGGTGGGTGTTGGAGGATGGAAACATGAGACATCACTCCTTTTTTTTAACCAATTTGTGTGGAGTTTTATATACTTAGGGTTTTTAATGTTTTGTTTGAACTCATATGATTCCTTGAATATTCCTTGAATTTTATTGCTGTGTGATACAGTGTACTTCCTCCAGTAGTCCCTGAGAGCAAAAGTAATTGTATGTCATTTTCCAGCCCCAAATGGGATTTGGTATCGTATGTTTTAATCCATGAAAGAAATATCGACACCTTTTTGGTGTTCTGTAACTGTGTTCTGAGTATTTCTGAACTTGATTTGTAGCCATGCAAAGAGATTGTCTGAGACTGTGGAGACCTAAGTGCTCTAGATCTGCTTCTAGGTAGTGGTGAGATTTGAATGTGATAGATTTGGAGAGTAGGATTGTACGCTGCAGGTTTTCTATCTTTTTTTTTGGTAGGAAGGTTTATTAGAGCCGGAGCAGCAGTAACTCAGAAGCAAAATTGTCCAGCAAGCCCCATGCATTTGACTGATCTTACCCTCCTGAAGTTCTAGACCAAAGCAGCAGGTTACGGGGTTTGTAGCTGGACACGTTAACACATTTACTGGCACAAGTCCTGATTTGAGAAGAGCTGCCTGTTTCCTGCTTTTGTAGCACCAGGGAGGAGATGTGTTGGCTGACATATAGGGTGACCTGGGTAAAGTGACCACTTCATCTGTTCATACCTTTACCATAGTCCCAGTCAATCTTCCGTCACTCTGTGTACTGAAAACATGTCTTAGTCATCCAGTAACAATTAAAAGACCGAAATATGAAATATAATTGTCAGTGAGAAGTCTGGCTTGTGCTAATATGTCTTTTTTGACGCTCTAGTAGTATTTGTTCCCTTTCAGCTAGAGAAAACCATCAAAATTGAAACTGCCGCAAACATTTTCAAGGATGTCAAACTTTAGACAAAGTGCAATTAAAATAATTTCAGGTATTAATATCCTCACCATTTCATAGATGGGCAAAACTTTAAAAACATCCAGGTGCAGTATCAGGAATGACTTAGGCTGTGGATGGATCTTCTCATTCTAGAAGGGATTACTGAGATAATTTGGCTGACTTCTTTATTTTTACTCTTTTTTTTTTTTTCCTTGGAATGAGTTAGGGACTATGTACAGACGGCTCCGCTGGCAGAGCAGTGGGGTGATGATCTCTGTTACGGCTGTGTGACAGGCCAGCTGGGCGTTGTGATCTCTTCTGCTGATGAGATCCAGAGGACTACATCTGTCTGAGCTTCGGGCAGAGTGCTAGGCTCCAGTGTTGACTTTGTTAAATGGAAGGTGCGATTTTTAGGTTTTTGGTTTTATTAAATGCAAAACCTCATGAAGACATGGTTATCTTAGTCTAGCAGAGTAATTAAGTTTGTCCATGTACAGCTTTACCTTAGTTTGCTTAATTAGATTCGGCCTTGGAGTTTTGGATACAGTTGCAGATTGAGGAATTAGGTGCATAACCTGAAAGAACTCATATTTCTTGTTCCAATTGCTAACCATAGACCATGTGAAAATAACCATGCAAATATGAACAAAAACTTACTTTCATTTACTTTAGCCAAAGTTTACAATGCCCAGTCTGTAAGGGAAACGTTTAATTTCCACTAGATTTTATTTGTCAAATATGTTACTGTTGTTTCCAAAATCCTATCAAACAAAACACATAAGCATTCGTGGAGAGATTCTAAACCATGCCAAAAGAGCAAATTCCTATTTCTTTCCCACAGAAAAGACATTTGTTCTGTTACTTAACAGGTGTGTCTGGTAAGAAGTGTTCATACTTATTAAGATGTTTAAAATGGCTTCTCTGAAACTTCATACAGTAATTGCTTTCCAAGAGAGTCCTAATAATGAACTTTAGCTCCTGCAGCATTTGGCATTGTCATCCTGAGAAATTATCCTTCTGCAGCCGTGGGAATGAGCAGTGTGTGTAATTGCCATTACATCACTGGATGCTGATACACTGGCTCTCTTTTCACTTACGGACATAAGCTGGCATTGCTCACTGGTGGTGGTGTTTTTGCAGAAGTATGAAATGAGGCAGATCGTGCTTTTTACAGCAAGAATGAAAGTGAGCGAATCAGATGGTATTGATTAATTACCTTTGTTCCCTCTTCTGTGTTGTCAACATGGAATTATCTAAGAAAATCTCCTTTTCTACCCTGTGTTTGCTCTTTTGTTGGTTGTGGTGTTTGCTGGATCCTTGGAAGGGTAGACTCCATTGTAATGCTCTGTTTTCCTGAACTGATAGTGCTTATCAGTCGAGCAGCATTGCTGTAATTGAAATACATTTATTATCATGCTACTGAATTAGTTTGAAGGTGCAGGTGTCCTGAAGAGACCCGGTGTCGTTGTTGTCACTGTGTCTGACATGCATTGTGGTGTTCCTCCTGCAACAGTGACCAATTTATACAAATATTTTCTTAGGTGTTATCATTTGCGTAACTACTTTTTTCAGCTGTTATTGGAGTGATTTTGATGGTTGAAATTGTGTGGACTCTGAGTGAAGTCCAGATCTTATTGCAAAAGATCTTTCCCACCTTAATAGAACTGGGATGTGGCTGTTGCCACTAGTTGTAATGTACAGATTGATTCCTTGGCTTGCTGTAAAGGAGTGATTTACTGTTTACAGCATCAGGTGACTGTCTTTGGAGGGTGAGATATCTAATGATAATTTGATTTGATTTCGGGCTCACCTGACTGCATCCCTGCATTCCACAAAGAACATCTCTGAAGATGCGTTTGGACAAGTAGCAGAGAGAGGAGCAACTATAAGGTCTTTAAGAAGATTTTTCTTTAAAGAATATCTGCAACTTTTCAGAAGCCTCTGTTGAAAGCGCTGCTTTCTTTGAAGCAAAGTAATCCTTTAAATGAAATTAGTGAAGTATTTCAGGTGTTTATGAAGCACTGAGAACGCCTCTGAGAGCTATTTCACTGTAAAAATATAACAATTAGCATTTATTTTTAAGTATTTGTTTATGTGAAGGGACAAAATTAGTCTTAATAAATCTTGCATAATGGTATGGTAAAGGTAAAATAAGGTATTGTACATGAATGTTTTGGTTGTTTTGCGTGTAATGTATGTACAAATTACATTTTCAGGAAGATACTTGGAAAATTCTACTTCTGGTCTCCTGGCTTTGGTGCTGCTTTACCTGCTTCCTATATGGCAATTCTCATCGAAAGGAAAAGCAGGTACAGTTTGTATTTATGGATTTTCAGCTTTGTATAATGGTATTTCTTGTTTTGATCCTTTAATGATTGACATTTGACAATTGGGTCGTTTTGATTCAGAATGCTCTAAATGTTGTTCCTTTGAAATAGTGTCGTTTGCAACCTTAGGTTTAGATCTAGAAAGCTTCAGTAAAAAACCACTTTACATTCAGTGTCTTGTGGTTTTTTTTTCCTTGTTTGATGCATAATTGGATTGCTTAGGATTGCCTGACGAAGCTCAGTTGTTTGGGATATCCTAATGAAGCTGCGGATTTTTTTTGTGGGTGTTTTTAAAAAATAATTTAAATAATGTTTGTGATTAGTCACAGAGAAGGAGCACGCTAATGAAAGTTGCTGATGGCTTGACTTAATGTGACATTAGTTCAGTTAGAGGATGTTGTGAAAAAAAACTAACTGGAAGAACTGAAGTAACTCAAATTGGATGAAACATAATGACACTGAAAGCAAAGCCTTTCACCTGAGAAAGGTGCTGAAGTTCAGCTGTCAACGGGAAGTTTCATGAAAGCATGAAGAGGGGAAAGCAAGCTCTGAGTGATCCAAGGGTAGCTGAAAGCTGCTGTTTGGAGTGGGACTGTGAAAAGTGGGTTAAATCTGGGGCTGTCAGGTTTTAATGTTTTGAAATTCAACTTTGATGGGTAGGCTGTGTCAATAGTGAAAGTTATAATGCTTAATTACTCTAATATGGAATGAGATGCTTTAGTCATCTAGTTAGTAGGTTTTATTTGAAGGAGTGAAGATGACAAAAGGGTTATATAAGGGCTTACTCTTTGGAAGGTGATGAAAAGGGTTAAGTACTAGAGATAATGTGAATGCACTTTGGGTTCCTATGAATATCTGAAACTTCTTAAGCAGTCATTTCAAAATAACTGCAAATACATATATATCATGTTATTGACTGACTGTCAGCCCCCATTCCTAAACTTCAGTCATGGAGTAAGCAAAGCCCAAGCTAAGTTTTAGATACGCACAGTTCTGTCCTTTTAAAATAATGCATTATCCATTGTTTTTGAAGACTGAGGATGTGGAAGAAGTTCTGGAAAGGTGGAAGCACTTCTAAATCACTTTAAGATAACCGTAGAGAAAATAATTGTAATAAAGTTACTAAAGAAGTTAATTATCTTTTTAACGTCCTTTCTAGCTGACTGATTTTCATCTTACTGCAATTACTTCCTAAGAGGGCTTGTAAATTTTGATAGAACTTGGTCTAATTAGACTCCAGCACTGCCGTTGGCATCACTGATTCAGTTTGTGGTGAGAGCAAACAGACATGTTACAATGTGAGGATTTTGTGTGTCAGACTTCTAGTACTTCGAGATAACATTAAAGAGGAAGAAATCAGGCTGGTTGTCCATCTTTGAGTTTCTTGTAGCTTTCAGAGTATCTGAGTCATGAGTTGAAACTGCTTGTGAGCCCAAAACGCTGCAACGTTCTTGTGTAACAGGGGAACAGCTTCCAAAAACTAGTGAAGCTAAGTTTACGCGTAGCAAAAAGAGTAGCAAAACAATTTTTATGTCAAATAAGGATTTGCCTAAAATGTTCTCATTCTGTTGCATCAGATAAAATATAAAAAGGCAATGTTGGTATTACAACGTAACACACGCAGCTGAAAATGTGGGGATGTTGTTATTGATGGAAAAAAAATGTTAAAAGGCATCAAAAGGTAGTTGAAAGTTTAGTTTTTTAAAAAATGAAGTTGTTTGGTATGTTACCAGATGCCAGCTATGTATAATGTGTGAAATGCTGCTGCTGACAGGCTTAGTGAAATATGACTTTCTGATTTCACATCTATTTGGTTGTGAGCTTCAGTTACAGGCAAAATCAAATTTTAATAGACTTGTAGTCTCTTAGGGATCTAATGCTTGACATGGAGACACAGTGGCATTTTCAGCTGCCTCCTGAGTAGCAGACAACAAATTGTATTGAAAAATCAAGGAGGTGGGAAAAAAGTCCTGATTTGAGTTTGTAAACATCTATCTCTCGCCCTTCCAATTGCTCCTAGCAGCTGGCAACAACATCAAAATTAATCACTTAATCTCTTCCCAAGTGGATACCCTATTTTAAGTACCTCACTGGCATTTGCTTGCACAGCATCCCTGTCAGTCCTGAACTTGGGAACAGCAGGCTTGTAAATCAGATTTTCTTCAAGTGTTGCTGTTTGCGTGTGCCAGCCTTATACATTTTATAATTCTTAGGGAAGAACGGGAAAAAGAGGTGGTTCGCTTGTCTAGGCACGTTGCCGTCCTGAGGAGGAGCGTGTTTTCTAATGTGTTGCAGAGCTAGTTTGATTATAGTTTGTGTACGTGTAATACATAATTGGAATATATAATTTGTGTGGCACTGGCAATGGGAAGGGGAGGCGACATTGCATAGAAGCTTCAAACTCAGGAAATGATCTGTATGCTGTTATGCTGCTCCGCGTCTATAAAGATAAAAATTACATGTTAGTATTTCCAAGTGTATTCTATTTGGTCCTTATAAAATCTGGTTATTCTGTCTGTGAAGACTAGTTTATTAGAATCTGTGGGAAGGGCCAAGGCATAAAAACACTTGTAAACTTCTTTGTACGTGTAGCTATAAATGTTCTGAGAGATTATGGAAGAGAACTAGTCACATGATTATGATGAATGTTTTGATAAGAGTTATTTCTTAGATAATAATTGAACGTGGATACATAAACATGGAGATTGTGTTTGTAACGTGCAGGTTCATATTCTGCGCCTTTAGTCCCTTACTCCTATAGGAGTAACTCAGAATATTTGCCTTTTTCAGATTCTCTCAAGCAGCGTGGGTTAGCATTAGGAGGAAGGATCCTTACTGACCAGTGAAGAACATGTAAATGACAGTCTGACATCTGTTAGCAGCACAACTGGCACACGTTTGATACTCTGAGAAGTGCTAAGAGGGCACAGAGTTAAATTTCAACTGATTTTTCCACTGTAGTTTATCTCATACAGTACAGATCTTTATAATAGTTGTCAGCATTAGTCCTGCCGTTTGATTTCTTTTCTCTGTACTTATGGCTCTTGACAAATTTTGAAAAATAAGAAATAAAAAAAAGTGTTACTGATGTGCAGTGTGTTTTAATATGCAAAGAAAATGTTCTTGCAAATAAGTAGTCCATTTTCTTGGAGAACTGTGCACAATTCTTTAGAATGCACATTTTTCTAATTCCTTTTGATTATTTGGCTGTGACATCAAGGTTTCAATCACTCTTTATGTATATATTGTCATAATAACTACGACTGTGTGATAATAAGTTTATAACAGGTGCAGTTATACAAGTGTATTTAAAAAAATATAATTTCCTTTACAGTTTCATCTTTTTTACATCTTCTATTAAAGAAAAATATGCAATGCTTTAATCACAGAATTTAGTTGGGTAGTCTTAGACATTAGGAGTTGTGTTAATGCCTCCTCAAAATAGAGATACGACTCAGTTACATGAATTCCATTCAGCTTCCTGAGGAAATAATTATATTTCATTACCCTTTGTATGGAGTTGTTTAACCAGTGTGCTCCTTGATTACTCCTATAGGCGCCATTTCAAACGTTTGATAAGAAGCAATGTTATTTTTTTGTAAGTTTGAAAAATGAATATTTTGCTTATGTCTTTTGGCTTCTGTTTGTAATTCAAAGTTGCAGTCTCCTGTTGTTTTTTTCAACATCTCTTGAACGTTACCAACAGGAATCGGGTGTGTAGTAGCGAGGAGGTGTGCGGCTTAGACTGAAAGGCGCGTTACTACCTTGTTCTGGAAGCACCGAGATGTTAGAAGAGAAGGAAGTAACTGAATATACTTGTTAAAATTGTTGTGAATGAAGCTGTTGAAACGTGATTTGAGGCTTGGCTGAAGCCAGCCCGTGACTGGAAATCTGCTTAGATCGGTTGTACCTCACTGATTTTTAAGACAAGGAAGCCTCACAGCTCCGTGGAGTGTCTGCATCTCAGGCCTCTGCGATGCCTCTCCAGGGAAAGAACAACGTTCTCTTAAGTGTTTTGTAAAAGTCCTGATGTTTCAAAACCATTTAAGTTATGTTTTGCTAATAGCTGCATGGCAGACTTCAGTTTGTTCAAAAATAATGTATTGGTGAGTTTCAAAACCTATAAACAAGCTTTAAGGGACACAATTACAGTTTTAATGAAATTAATTGTCTTGCTGCCTGGCTAACCTTCCCCCCCCCCGCTCTTCATAAGCAATTAAGCCAAAGAAAGTTTAATTACAGCAACCTAAAAGTTCTGTGGCAGGTCTGAAGGGACCCTTTGGGGATTGGCCCCTGCTCCCCCCGTAGGCCACATTAATGTTTACACACTGGCTGTTAACATTATTGCGGCGCCGGTCTCGTCGCTGCAGTTAAGACTGTGTCACTGATGGTCCTACAAAACTCGAGATTTAGGGCTTTTATAATTTGGTTGTAAAACTTTGTTCTGGGCGACTGTTGGTAACATGTTTGTAGTTGAAACCTTTGGGTGTTTTTCATTAAAAAAAATGGGTATACTGGACTCTTAGGAAAATATCTAGAGAGTGGTAGAGTGCAACAGTGCACATTATAGAGAACACCTATATATATATATATTTAGCGTTCCTGGAAACAAAAGTATTACTATGTATTACTCGGAAAAGTGGCAGAAACATCTGTGTAAGAACTACGTGGAATTTTTAGACTGTATGTTGGTTCTCCTGATGAAGCGTTCAGTTGCTGTTAGGGTTGTTTGCTTGTCATAAATGCCATTAGTCTAAATATATTCTAAATACATTGACAGCACACGCTGTAAATAAATACAGCGTATTTTTAAGTTTATCCATTCAAATAGGAATTTGTTGGTACGTATTTCTGTATAGTATATTTAGACTTGAGGTGACAATTTCCTTTCTCAAAACATTTTGCTGTTACTCGGTTTGATGTTGTATTTTAGGGAGACCTGTGAATCGCCGGTATGGGGAGGGGGTGACCAAGTAAACACTTTTAACACAGAAGATGTTTTTGCAAGCTTTAGTCTTAACTTGCTATGGGTAGGAAATTGAGAGAGCTGCATTGAGCGAGGACTTTTTGCCTTTTTTTTTTTTTTTTTTTTTTGTGCTGTAGTGGAAAAAACCCTTCAAGTTTAGATCACTTGCATGAGTATTTTGGGGTGTAATCTGGCATGGAGAGCTAGCAGGAAAACAAGGGGTTTTTGTTATACTCCTCTAGAGTGGTTGTTACTGTGAAATACGGAGCCAAGCTGTAGAAGTTAATGGGAACGCTTTTTGTTTCTAAACTAAAATATATTAAAATCCATTGCGCTTCAGCAACTGCCTTGGTGAGAGCCAATATCTGAGAGAGAAGTGTTTTTATAGTGCCAGCATGTAAACACTTGATAATATTTTGCTGCGTGCTTTGAGGGCTGCCACTGCTATAGTTATAGAACTGTATCATAGAATGGTTTGGGTTTGAAGGAACCTTAAAGGTCATCTACTTCCAACCTCCCTGCATTGGCAGGAACACCTCCCACTAGACCAAGTTGCGCTTGCAGTTTTCAGAGGGAGGGAAAACGGATTGTTCAAGGTTGCTTGGAAGTGCAGGAGTTGATCTGGAAGATGCTGTGACTGGGAACGTTGTGAAGGGCGGGTAGCTCAGCCTGGGTAAACTCAGCGGGAGTGTTTTTCATTGGAAAATGACATCTGCTGCTGACTTTGGATCTTAATGTGAGCTCTAAGAGCTAGGAGCTCTTGCCCAGCATAGGGCTAAAATATTTCTAATCAATGATTTACGGTAATTTGTATTTCTGAGAAATGGGATCCACCTGGCTTATGCTATGTTTGTCCTGACACACTCAGCCTCCTGCTTGGAAAAAAAATCTCAATAGTCTAGTATTTTATACTAGAAAGATAGATGATCTCCGTAGGTATCTCCTGATAATCTTAACTTTATTGATGAGATTTATGTTTTTCCCTTACTGTTATAACACTACATGTTAATTCTAGAAGAAGTTCCTAAGTTGAACACAGTTAAATAAATATTAATGAAGCCAGTTTTTAAGAACTACCTTTTTTGAAGCACAGGAGCAGGCAGTTCTAGTGTGTCATAAGCAAGCAGGGCAGAAGACCGGACTGGCTGAAGAGGGAACGAACGCATCGTGAAGCTCAAGAGGAAAAAGAAATTGTAGGATCACTAGAAGGGAGGTCAGGCTTCACAGGAAGATTACAGAGCAGTGGTTTGTGTGTGCGGGGAGAAGACACAAAAGGCCAAAAGCTGAGTTGAAGTTGAAACTGGCTAGTGTTGTATCTGGCAGCAGGAAGGGCTTTTTAAAGTATGTCAACAGCAAAAGGAGGTCTAAAGAAAACATTGGAGGAGTACTTCTTGAAGATGGTCACCTGATGACTAACAGTGATGAAGAAAAAGCGCAGGCATTCAGTGCTTTTTGGCTTCAGTCTTTCGTAATACTGACTGGCCTTGGGCTGCCTGGCTCCCTGAGTTGGAGAACCATGTTACCCCATTTTCTGAGACGGAGTAAGACAGAGTAAGAAAACTGGAAGATCCTGTGTAAAATACACACCTATGGAAATGCTGGAGAATGTGTTGCAGACATCTGGGTGGGCCTTTCAAACTGTGTTTATTTTCTCTTAGTGTTGTTACAACCAGGGCTGAGCCGGATCACACAGAACTGTTTGGTTGCATTTGCTCAATGGGTCTTCAGTTCCCTGAGTATCAGGAGGATTTACCAGCTTAGGCACAGCACCAACACCAGTGAGGTTTCTTCATGAATAATAACATGAAGACATCACAGGCAGCATCCATTAAGCTCTGGACTACCTCTGTCAGTTCATGTGGGGCCAGCCTGGATGGACCGAGGGCAGTACTAAGGTCGAGCTACAAGCTTAGATAGATCCCAGGTGACTCTGTGCAGCTAGCTCTTCCTGTGCTGCTCCGTGACTTCATTATAGTTTTTTTTTCTTTTTAAATTATTCTAAGGACCACTTTTGGCAAACCTGTTTTTGAAATGCTCACTATGTAGGCTGAAAACTTAAGTAAAAGTGATTTAGTCATCTGAGCATTAGTATAATTTTGTATACAGTTTTTTGTCATTAACCCCCCAAGCCCCACAAAAAACCCTATAAATTTTACAGTCCTGTTGAAATGTCTATGGACAAAATGTTAAAATTCAGACTGCTGCTGAACATTGGACTGTTCTGCAAGCCTTACTTGGATTCAAACAGCAGAAACAGTGAATTAATTACTCTTGTTCTGTCTGCTCAGCACTAGCATCCAGGAGACACTCATTTGGACTTCCTTGGCTTAAGCAAACACTTCATACATCTTCTGTGTCTGAATGCTTGTGTGTAACGTGCAGCTCCCAGAGGGGGAATAATAAATATTCTGCTAGTGCAGAATAAACTTCAGATGCTGCCTAGGTGAGCTGGCTGTAGTGCTGGCTGAGGTGGCAATGAAAAGCTTGACATTTACCTGGCAATAAAACATCTGTGCCTACCATGCCTCTGGTACAACGGCTGAAAGTCTTTGAGAGAGTTTTTCTGTGATACGCTCCTCAGGTCTGCTTGTAGGATATTGTTTTTAGATAATGCAGATGAGACGAGCTTCAACCTTTGTTACCATATGAGCCACACCTATAAACCCTCTGTAAGTGAAATGACTTTTTCTGTAGCCTCAAGGAATTAATGTTGTTGTTAGCTCCTGCAGCAGGCAAAGTGTGAAGGCAGAAACCTAGAATGGTAATGATTTGCTGTATTTAACCATGCGAGGGTTTGCTGTGGTGAAGGTTGGAGCAGTGTGCTGTGGTTAAACATCTTATATTGCCTTTCTGCCCTCTCCCCTCCACATTCCACTAGAGCAAATGACACATTTTTATTTCCTTGAGTAAGTCCTCTGGATTGCACCGTGTTCCTTGTAAGCAGATGAACTCCAGATAGAAACTTTTTGATAAAGTGTATGCTGTTAAAACCTTCTCCTCAGGAGAAGCAGCAACACCAGAGTCCACGGCTTTAAAGGCAAGCAGAAAACAGGTCTCATGAATTTGGGCCAGTACCTGTCATTGCAATCCAGACTCCTCCAGCTTTAGTGAAAGACTGGAACAATAAATACGGACTGTCTGGTAGTGCAGCATCGTTTTGTCTGCTTGAAGGAATTTATATGTGCTCCATCTTCCTTCATCAATGATAAGTTTTTCTTTTGAAGCTCTTCTGCAGTCACTGTTATTCATTCCTCATGAGCAGCGGACTGAGGACCTAGCAAAAATTTTCTAATATCAACCATTTGCATTTTGGATCTTTGAGCTTAAAGTTAGCAAATCATGGTTTTAGACAGGACTTGGCAATAACTTCTTTCTGTCTTTGGTAGGTGAAACATCACGTTAATGTCTGTGTGTAGTATCTGACACAGTTCATGATAGAATACCAAAGTCCTGCCAGAAGTTGACTCCTCAGTCAGCAGGGATGTGTTGAAACGACTCTCAGTCAAACTTGTAGTATGGCTTGCCTGCCTTTCTAGAGAAGGTTTACACTGGCTTCTGACATTGCTGTTCCTTGGGACCCCTTGTGTTTCAGGCCCTTACAGATGCAGGCACACTCTTAACAGCCTTAATCCATCTTTGGTCTGACTAATTCATAGTCCCTAACTGGATTTGAAGCCTGTTTTTATTATGACTTAATATGCTGTCTTTGGAGTCCTGAAGGGGGGGAAAAAACCCCAAATGGCACAGTATATTGGCAACTCCAACTCCATATCCTACTTCTCTTGGAATAGCTGGTCTGCTGTTTCTGAATAGAAGGGCATTTAGAAGTTAGTTGCATCATGTGAAAAACTGCTGTAGTCTTCTGTTTGAGCTGGATTGATTTGTCACCTCAGCTGCTTTCCCTATTGCTTCAGGTGTTTTGCAAACAGTGTAATCTGATCACAAATGTAATCGTTAAAACATTGAGTCTAAAGAGGAAACTAGCTCTAAGCATGCAAACAAACATCAGCTACTAGTTTGACAGACTAGAAAAAGAGCATTACGCTGATTAAGCCTTTTGAAGTGGAATCACAGAATGACAGAATGGTTTGGGTTGGAAGGGACCTTAGAGGCCATCTAGTTCCAACACTCCTGCCATGAGCAGGGACACCTTCCTCTAGACCAAATTGATCAGGGCCCCATCCAACCTGGTCTTGAACACATCCAGTGTTGGGGCATCTACAACCTCCCTGGGCAACCCGTTACAGTGACTTGCCACCCTCAGAGTGAAAAACTTGTTTCTTACATCTAATCTAAATCTCCAGTTTGAAGCCCTTACCCCTCATCCTATCACTACAAGCTCTTGTAAAAAGTCTTTTCTAAGCTTTCTTGTAGGCCCCTTTCAGATACTGGAAGGCTGCAATGAGGTCTTCCCAGAGTCTTCTCCAGCCTGAACAACCCCAACTCTCTGAGCCTCTCCTTGTAGGAGAGATGTTCCAGCCCCATTTTTTGTGGCCTTCCTCTGGACCTGCTCCAGCAGATCTACAGGCACATTAAAAAACTGATGATTTGAGTAGCTTATCAAAAGCCTTGTAATGTGGAATGGACCATCTCAAACTGGGCACAGCACATCACTTGGGGATGGAAAGGCAGCTATTTCAAGGGGCTTCTTGGGAAGCCTCCGGAGCTGCTTCTCATGGAGCTGCTGTGGGCTGGGTTTGGGATGTGCAGATGGGGCATGGATTAATGGCTCTTAACCTGGGAAGGGCTGGAGGGTAGAGGTGGAGGACAGCAAGTCAAACAACTGGATGAATTTCTACTGCTGTTGGGGCAACCCCAAGCTATCTGCCACAGTAGTAGCCTTATATGGGAATTTTTTTCTCCATCTTCCTGGCCTCCTCACTCCTTAAATATACTGAACCTATGTCCAAGGCCAGTAAATACTGCACATTTCTGCAACTCTGAAATGTCCATGCCCTGTCTTGCCCTTCCTTCTAATTCTTTTTAGCAGTTCTGTCCTCTTTTGCTGTGAAACACTAGTGACTGCCAGCAGAATGCATGGAAGCAATGACCTGCTGCTGCTGCTCAGGGTCCCGAAAGCAGTTTTGCTCCAAAAGAGAGTATTTGCTTTTGTGCCCTACACTCTTACCTTCCAGCCAGAGCAGCCATGCAGCACATGTTCTGAGTGAGAAGGTGCCCAGAAAGGAACTGTGTGTTTTCTTTTTGATTAACTGAGCCGATTAAAAAACAATTCTGTGTTACCATCAACAGTCCAAAGAAATTATTGTCTTGGGGCCTTACTTCACACTAGATAGGCCTTCTAGACCAAGAATGTTAATAATTTAAGGAATTGCTGGAAATCCTTCATTTCTTTTCCCAAGGTTTGATTAATTTGTTATTCTTCTGGTATCTACTAGTCAATCTTTTTATGAAACTAATAAGCTTTTTGGAGTCTGTTTTCTTTATCCCTTTATGGAATCTTGTGAGGTTAAATCACACTTTAATTAAGAGGTTTTTTTCCCCCTCTCTAGGTCAGCCATTGTTTTCACTGTGGGCTCTGTAGACACCATAGAGGAACTGGGAGAGGAGAAGAGGAAGGGAATGTTGAAGGAAAATCTCTATAAAACGGAGTATAAAACAGTTAAAAAATTAAACTATAGATGTTATCTTGAGTTGCACTAGCTGAAAACTCTGCAAGAATTATTGGTACTAATTTAACTGGAATGTATTACTGTAGATATATTTTCTTTTTGGCTTCTCTCCCTTTCCAGTTTTCTCATACCCTTTCTTTGGCATGTGTTCAAATCATGGAACATGTTGACTTTATTTTCTTTCCTTTTAAGAACAACAAATTCTGAGTCTTTGCAAGAAAACATTTTACTGAACATGTAACGTGCTCAAAGCAAGTTTTTCTGATTTGCAGTTTTGAGCAACTTGAATTTCCCCAACCTGTAAAGTGCCCGCTTTGAAATAAAATTTCCTTTAAAAAAACCCGGTGGGTTATGGGTCCTTAGACTGTGTATTTTTGAGATGAAGTTGTGCCTAAACATCATATTTGCATGAAAAACCTGCTACTGGTATTTACTAAGCTCAAAAAGTAATAATTTTCTTTTTTGAAAACTTATTGCCTAGGTTTGTTTTCATAATTTTCGGCCTTATTTTGAAAGCTTATCTGTTCCCACTGCTTTTAAGTGAACTTTTGCACCAGGATTTTGTTGCTGGCCTCCAGCTGTCAGTAGGAAATTGGTGG
The DNA here is from genome assembly GCA_033124195.1 of Coracias cyanogaster. NCBI lineage: Eukaryota > Metazoa > Chordata > Aves > Coraciiformes > Coraciidae > Coracias > Coracias cyanogaster. The sequence continues at coordinate 127,457 of JAVSBS010024546.1, read as the reverse complement.
GTGTGAGAGATTAACGATACCCTAAACGTAATCTGTAGTACTTGTGTTATTACAGGGATGCAATCGCAACTCCAGATCTATAGTTGATTAGCTTGTGGTGTCAAGCTGCTGTAGAGCAGAAAAAAACCCTCCTCTCTTCATTCTGACCTTTTTCTTTTCGGGGGAAACCTGTGATTTGTGTGTTTGATTTAATTCTGCAGGTTATGAAGTGGTGTGTTTTACAGTGTGTGGGGAGGAGGGAAGCCGGGGAGGAGGAATTCTTCCTGTTTTTGCAGACCACAAATCCTGTCTGGGGAGCCATTACAAACTATTATGTTGGCTTCTTAGTTTATGTTCAGAAATTAAAGCCAGAGTTAACTCTTTTGAGTTTGATTTTTTAAAAAAGGACAAATGTTCTTGAAGTTTACTATAACAAGTCAGTGCAATGTAAGTTATGTGCTTTTTACCTTTATTTTCTTACATTCCGCCCAATATATACCACTGAATCCACTGATTCCTTTGAAAGTAGTTTTATTTGTGAATTCTTATACTTACAGAGAATCCAAACAAGGATTACTGGTTAAAATAAGGTGGTAACTGTCAGAATATTCAGCAGACTCAAGGAACAGTGATATTCGTAGATAACTTGAACTTGTATTTGTAGGAAACTTATTTTAAAAGTATTTTTTTCATAAATTCACTGTTAAAGCCACACATAGTTCAGATCTTGTTGTGTAGGTCACAGGAAAAGGTAAGTTTGACTTGTTTCATTCTAGTATTTATTCCCACGTCAGGCTTGGTTTATTCTCAGGCTCAGGTTGGTTTGACACTAAGATTTTTTGGGAAAGCAAATAGCAGGAACATGATGTTTTGGACTGGGGATGAAGATAGAAAGCTTTACAGTAAAGCTAAAACTGTTGTCTTAGCAGTGAGTTGGATATTTCTATCTTACGGGTTTTCGCCCCCCAACTGTTGAAATTTGGTATATATGTGGAGAAACACAACTCTTCAGCGAGGCTGTTTAATGAGAGAACATGGTCTCTTAACTGCATGTGTAAAGACTTTTTCACGTGCTGCTTTATCCATCTTCAGGCTCTTTCTGGCCACCTCATCTGCTGTACGCTGGGTTTGAAAGAGCTCTAGCAGGGCACCGACCCGGGGTGTATCTTGCCCTGTTGTGTGAATTTCCTGGCTCGCTGTTACAGCTCACACCTAGAGCTGCTCTCGCTGGAAGAGGTGCCTGTTGAGTCAATTTATGTGACTTTTGTACAGAGCAGTATTCACCTTGCTGTAGTTCCTTCCTATTATTTCTGACTAGGTCATTTATTACCCCTTTAGTTTTGAGCGATAAAAAAAACCCCAAACAAACAGTGACCTTGTGGTTTAACTGAAGCAAGGCAATAGAGAAAACAACGCTTCAAACCTTGTACTGCAAAAAAGAGTTCTTAATGAGAAAAATGCCGGGTGTGGAGTGCTGCGTATGAGGCATAAAATGACCAGGGCAAGGCAAAATGTATGAAAGAAATAAATATTCAAAGAGATGAATGAATATTGAGAGAAAAGTAGTGTAAAAATTACAGGCACCTACCTCTCTTCTGCAGCTGTTTAGAGAAGGAAAAGGGCTTTGCGTTCTGTTGGGAATTTTCTTTGAGTGCTGTTGTGGTTGCAATAACTAATTTATGGTAAAATTGCCACAAGCATGTTCTAAGGCTTCGCCCTCTCTTCAAGCAAGGTTTTTTTGTTTGGTTGGTTGTTGTTGCCTTTTTTTTTTTTTTAGCTTAGCAACAACTCTATATTTAAGGAAAACCATAAATATATTGAAGGAAAACCATGAGTAAGGAGAGCGAATTGGCAGTGCCTTTTGTAGGAAAAAACATCTTGGCTGGATTTTAAAAATCAGTGTTTTGTATGATTTGCTATTACATGACGGAAAAGCTCATGTTACTTGTGAAAATGAAGTTATTCTTTGAATTTTATAATGTGTCAAGATAAGCAAGAAAATATTCTTTAGGGAACTGTTCCACAAACAGTACGTTGGCGTGCAGATTTGGACAGTTGTCATTGCTTCTATTGGCATGAATGGGATTTTTGACTCATGTGAGAGGAATTGGACTTCGGCCTCAATCAAATAAGTTTTCCAAAATTTACAGCACTTACATGAAAATATAAATACCTTGCTAACAGGCAGATGTGCTCTAAGTCCGATAGTGGCATGTAGCGATTTCTTTGACTTTAAAATACTACTGATAGATCAGAGAATAGGAAATCTTGAATCTGTTTTTTATTTCCTGTATTTTCATTTTAAGTCCCTGAGGATGAGTTCTGAAAAATTGGGACATTTTCAGTGAAGAGCTATGAGTATGATTAAAGTCTTTGGGAAGATTGTGGAAAAATGGAAGGAGCTCATTTCTGTTTAAGAGGTGGCGTGTGGGTGACTTCTTGGACTCTGTAGTGTTCTAGTGGAGGTAAAGTTGTAACCAGTTCAGTGACCGGACAGATTCCTGTCTAAAGTTGAATGCAGTTTATAAAGGTAAGTAGCATTAAAATAAGTTATCAGTGGCTGTGGTGACTTTGTTGGAAATACCTAAAGACAAATGTGATCTTTTTAAAGAAATGGCTAATTCATTAAAGAAAAGCTTGTGGTTTATATTAGTTAGGAAGCCTGATTACTTATCACTGTAATCGCTTCTGATTTTAGAATCATAGAATCATTGAGCTTGGAAAAGACCTCTAGGATCATCAAGTCCAGCCTTCATCCCAACATCCCCCAGATCATTAGACCATGTCCTGAAGCACCACATCTACTTGTTTTTTTGAACACCTCCAGGGATACTGACTCCACCACCTCCTTGGGCAGCCTGTTCCAGTGCCTTAAGCACTCCTTCAGTAAAGAATTTCTTTGTAATATCCAATCTAAACCTCCCTTGGCTCAACTTGAGGCCATTACTTCTTGTCCTGTCATTAGTTATTTGGGAGAAGAGACCAACACCAGCCTCACTACAACCTCCTTTTAGATAGTTGTAGAGGGCAATAAGGTCTCCTCTCAGTCTCCTCTTCTCTAGACTAAACAAGCCCAGTTCCCTCAGCCCATGCCCTCTTCATAGGACATGCTTTCCAGACCCGGCACCACCTTCGTTGCCCTTCTCTTGACCTGCTCCAGCACCTCGATCCTCGATGTCCTCCTTGTACTGTGGTGCCCAGAACAGGACACAGCGCTCAAGGTGCGGTCTCATGAGTGCCAAGTCCAGGGGTACTGCCCTCCACATCTCTGGAGAAAGTTCTATGTAATATTTTAAAGCTACTTTCCACATTTTTTTTTTTTTTTTCCCCCCACCCCCAAAGATTGGTAGAATTGTTCACATAAGCCTTGGGAAGTCAGTTAACGCAGCTTCCTGCTCAGAAGCGCCGAGTTCAGACCGGCTGCTTTAGAGATTTGTCCGCTCAGCCTTGCAAACCCCTGAGGACAGAGGTCTGACGACCCCTCTGCGTCCCTCTTCCAGTGCTTGGCTGTCTGGATGGAGAAAATGCTGTTTCCTCAGGTCAAATCAAAATCTCCTGGGCCTGCTTGTGGTCCTCCCCACCAGGTGATCAGTGCCTGTTTGTGTTGGGGACCAAAGCCGAGTTCCGTGCTCTGTGTGGTGCAGTGGGTGCCAAGTAAAGGGGATTAATCGCTTCCCTTGACCTCCTACCTACTCTGCTGGTAATAGAGCCCAGCACACTGCTGGGCTTCCTTGCTATTTTTACCCTATAGCTTTTCGGGGTTTTTTTTTTTTTAACAGTTATTTTAGACTCTTTCCCCTGGGCTGTGCAATCACAAAAAGACGTGGTTCTCTGAGGTTTATAGGCCATAGTTTAAGAGCTATCGCTGTTAGAATTTGCTCTGAATGTTACCAAGTTGTCAGAAAAGCAAATTTTAGCAAGTGAAACTTTTCTTTGGGGAAGGTATAAATGATCAAGAGAATGATCTGCAAGCCTGTGATCCGTTGTAATTTAAACGTTAAAAGTGGAACCCACGAGAGTGGGATTGTTCAGCCACAGATGACGTGACCTGTGCTGAATAACTCAGCTCGGAGCCATTGCCTGCTCAGTTCTCTAACAAGCATATGAGAAATTTCATGTGAAAGTGTGAGTTGGGAGGAAAAAAAGAAGCAGCAACAGGAAAAGTATGCTAAGTAGTACTGCTCATTGGCACTTGAATTAAGGGCAATTAAAAAATGTGATTGCTTTCATGCAAGGCTCCTTTTCAGGTAAAAATACTAGTCTTCTTAAGACTTTTTCAGAACAGTTTTTTCTTTAGTTCTTTAATTTAGCACAACAGACTGGCGGGATGGACCAGGCTCTGCCGTCCCGTCTCTTGTCCCACAGCTGCAGCTCTCTTGGATGCTGACTTATGTCTTTGGCCTCGTTCAGCCTTGGTCTGCTGCTCATGTTTTCTTTCTGAAATTAAAGATCACATATGTCCTTAGAAACAGAGCAGGGTATAGGAGGTATTATCAGCTGAAGAGGTGAGAGGGAGGCGGTGGGAAGCCAAAATGAGGATCTTGTTGAGAGAGGCCTCTGAGAAAAAAATGGCATGAGACAGAGACGATGGAGGAGGAAGGGGCAGTGAGGATTTGTGTGCTTCTGCTTGGACTTTCCTGTAGTGACCTCGCTGGAACTTCACTAGTGTAACTACCTGCTGATGTTGGCGCTTCTGAGATTAGCATTCGACACTGGTTCATGGGCTTCGGGGTGAAATGTTAGCGGTTTATTAGTATCTTTAAACCTCCCCAGAGCAGGTGGTTAGCCACGACTGACTAATTACTTTTGTTGTTTAATTATTTCCTGCACTTGTAATGCCATTTCCCAATTATATGCTTTTCCTGTTTACCAGCTGCGATTTTAATACAGTCCTCGGCTTGTAGCAGTGACCCTTTTCCTTGGCTTACCTCCATCTTTCTGTCCTGTTTTCCATCAGCTGTCATTGCTACAAAATAGTACAACATTTTCTGAAGTTCCACCCACTTCTTAACCGTCAAGTTCAGGGTTAGGCTTGCTGGACCACAGTTGTGCAGGCCCAGGAAGAGTCCTTTTTTTGTTTGTTTGCCTTTGTTTTTTTCTTTTTGTTATAAACATGGATCTGTTTATTTTTTTAAAAAGTCACAAAATTATTTGGAGGAAGAAAACTTGAGTGAGCCGGGGTCTTGTACAGCAGCAGATAGAGACAGGCTTGCCACAGGCACTTCAGATGAAGTCATTCAGCAACTTTCTGTATTTTCAGCTCCGGAAGTTCCTTCCTTGTGCACATTCGTTGTCTGCACGTTTTTCCCCCTCCTGACCTCCTGCTTGTCGCCTCGGTCTCGCTGCAGCTGTACTGCACCTTCTGATTTCTTTCCTTCCTCTCCTCTAGCTCCTTTTCCTTTCTTTGTCTTTGTGCTTGGCAGGTTGCATTTTACACTTGGCCAAAAGGGACCACAATAGAAGCCAAAACTTTGTTAGATTGAATTCTTAGTTTTTTAGTACTTAAAACAAAAATAAATCAGTGGGAGGCTAAAAGACCTTGCCCACATGACATAGAGACTGGAGGGGAGAACCCACCAAGTAAACTGTAGTCACGTCCATGTGTAATTGTCACGCTGTTCTCTGCACACTTTATAGAATCATAGAATGTTAGGGGTTGGAAGGGACCTCTGGAGATCAGCAAGTCCAACCCCCCTGCCGAGCAGGACCATAGAATCGCTTTAGGTAATACAATTGTGAATGCACACGCTGTACTCCTAAAGCTGCCTCTGTCACTCCGTAGCTGGTGGTAGCTTCTCACAGGTACGTGTGTTACTGCAGGATGTTATTGAAGTTCTGACATTTTCCAGAGTACTCAAAGTGTATTGAGTTACCTGGTTAGCTCTCACTGGTATGTTTAATTCTGTGTTTCCAAACGATTGAATGTTTGGAACTTTATCCTACACTTTCAAGGGTAAAGAAGAAACAATAATCCCAGAAACATGAAATACCCAGTATTTTTCCCCCTAAGAACAAATGAAAATAAAATCCTACAGTGCACAGAACTGCATTGGCTGCCAATCCGGTAACCAGGAGAGGGGTCAGGACACCAATATTACTTTATCATCTGAGCTAATCAGCTTGAAAGACTAGGTGGTTGTTCACAGACCAGCTTGAGAGTTGAATTCGTCTATTACATGGGGTGAATTTTCATCCTTTCCTGGTCAGAAACATCATGCAGTACTATGATGCTTTATTGCAAGTTGTAGAGGTCACTTTGTTTTAATGTTTACATACTCTATTCGCTGTCTTTTTGCTTATTGTGTTCCTCATCCTCACCAAATCTTTAGATTTAGGTTTTTTTTTCTTAGCTTTCTGTGCTGGAGTCTTGTTTCTAATAGCTGGCACAGAGTACTGATAGGTGGAGAAGGTACACAAAGAGTGGATTAGTTACTCTGCTTTAGGAAAAAAAACCAAAAGCAAACAAATCCAACCAGCCAAACCCCAGACTGATTCTGCTAGTGAAGGTTTTGAACTTAAGCCGTATTAGAATCTTCCCTGTGAATAGAGAGCAACGTGAGGAACTCAGGGTGGTGCATTGTTGCTTCCGGCAAATTCATCGTGATGTGAAAGCACTAGAGCTTTTAAATTAAATACATCCCTGTGCCTTAGATATCTGCTGTGAAAAACCTCAATCTGGATGCATAACTTGGCAGAGTTATAAACACCTAAACACAGGGTCAGAAAATACTGAATAAACTTTTTTTTGGATGGTTGAAGCCTTGGAACGATGCAATGGGAATTTCTCTGTTTCTTGCAGCCTGTGACTTTGCTTTGCTGGCTTCTTCAACTGAAGTGATGGCAAGATTTGTTCTGTTAATATACTGTTCTCTTAAGCACTCTGTGAGTACTTGAAAACTTAGTCTCATGACAAGTTATGTTGGCAGTGGGCACAATGAGGAACAATGTCTTCCCTGCAGGCGTTCTCAAGGGCTGTCCCAGGCTGCCCAGGGCAGTGGTGGAGTCCCCATTCCTGGAGGGGTTTCAAAGCCATGGAGATGTGGTGCTGAGGGACATGGTTCAGTGGTGCCCTGACAGTGCTGGGTTAACGGTTGGACTCGATGACCTTAAAGGTCTCTTCTAACCAAAATGATCCTATGATTGCATTCCCTTCTGAGTCATGGGGAATCTGCAACAGCAAAGGAAAGCAACTTGCAACTTGCCATCTTCTGCAGGATTGGCTGGAAGGTGCCTTCTGTGGCATTAATTACAGGAGGCTAAATGGGAAATAAAACACTCATCAAGAATTAAGAGACTGTCGTGTTTGATAGCCCAAGTGGGGGCCTGGTTCTGGGGGATCCCGGGTATCCCTAAGTCTAGAGTAGACAGTAGCCTCAGGACCAGATCTTTCTGTTCAAAGCACATTCATGTCATGCATCAGATCTGCCTCCTAAACGCAAAGGGACTGGTGAAATCAGACATACCTCTTTCACTACCAGATGGACCCCTTCGGGCTGATTACTCTGAATAATTTCCACAAGTATCGGAGCAAATGTTGAACTCAAACCGCTGATCTGAAAGGAGAAACCAGAAATGCTGCAGGAGCAAGACGCCACATCCAAAATGGCCTCATTATACTAATGGCACAGAAGGAGAGTCCATTTCAGGAGGAGCCTGTGGCCGTCAGCCACTTCATTAGAGAAGCACTCCCTGCTTCACACACACACCTCTCGCAGACAGCATGGCCCAAAGCTCTCTTTGGCTCTTCCCTGGGCTTCCCATCCCTGCCTGCGTGCTCTCCTGCTTGTAAAGGGACTTCACCACAGGTGAAGATCTTAATTTAGGTGAGACTAACACCATGGCAAACCTGTAAGCCCCAGCATTAACCACACATCAGCTCTCTCCAGTGGAAATGTCCACCCCAAGATTTAAAATGTGAATCAGCGGAGGTTTAGCATATACAAATAAAATAGGGAAGCAATAAAAAAGGGAAAAGTCACTTGGGAGAAATACTTCTTTACCTCAATCTCTTGTATGCTTTTGAAGGTGGCCCCGATACAAACAGTATTGTGAAATTTCATTGAGCTTGTCCGATTGTTCATCCTTAAACATGAGGTTTTTACCCCTTTTATCAAGTAGTCAGCATAAAATAGATAATAAATCTCCAGGCTGAAATACATAATGCAGGAACCCCTCCTCTGCTTCTACTTCATGAGTAACCTTCAGCAAGAAAACTGATTAGACATCCTTGTGCTTCAATTTACTCACAAATTACGCCTTTCATTTGTTTCAGAGACCTCACTCCAGTTGTCAGGGGGTTTTCAGAGCTTGAGACAGAATGTGCTGCACCGGAGTCGCAGCGCTATCAGCAAATGCCAGCTCCTACCTGGACAACTCTCTGATGGGTAGTAAGGACAGCGTCCAGCTGCATTTTGGAACCTCGCTCTTCCAAGAACAGCACTTCATTGGTTTTGGTGGGCATTGCGTAGCTGCAAGAACCACAGGTCAGTGCTTAGGACAAGGAGGAGAGATTTGTGCTGCTTTACAGGAATGAATCAACCTCCAGCAGTGGAGAATGTGGAAGGAGATTAACTTTTCATGAGAAATTAATTATGCAAACAATGTATCTTGCAAATCAAGCACTGGCAGAAGCCAAGTGTTTACTGGAAAGAGATAAGGGAGAAGCTTGCAGCACTGCTGCCAGCAAAAACCTGCTGCAGCTACAAACACCAGCCTGAGAACTTTTAACTTCTTCATAGCTGAAGGAGAGCCTTAAAGCAACGGTTCTGACTTATTTTGTAATCTCTTAATTGGATCAGAACAAAAACCACTGCAGTGACGCACAATGCCAAAGACTTGATTCTTACCTCTGAATTTCATGGGAGTATGAGCAGGTCATGGAATCATGGAATGGTTTGGGTTGGAAGGGACCTTTCAAGCTCACCTAGTCCAACCCTGCTGCAGGGAGCAGGGACATCTGCAACTAGAGCAGGTTGCTCAGAGCCCCGGCCAACCTCACCTGGAATGCTTGCAGGGATGAGGCATCGACCACCTCTCTGGGCAACCTGGGACAGGGTCTCATCACTCTTAGTGTCAAACATTTCTTACTTGTCTCTAGTCTAAATCTCCCTCTTTGACTCTCAAACCATCACCCCTTGTTCTCTCCCAACAGGCCCTGCTCAAAAGTCTCTCCACAGCTTTCTGATCAGCCTCTTGAAGTCCTGAAAGGCCACAAGAAGGTCTCTCTGGAGCCTCCTCTTCTCCAGGCTCAACAAGCCCAACTCTCTCAGCCTGGCCTCACAGCAGAGGGCTTCCAGCCCTCCCATCATCTCCATGGCCTC
>JAVSBS010024546.1:107114-118058 GCA_033124195.1 Coracias cyanogaster | reverse complement strand
GATCTGAAAGGAGAAACCAGAAATGCTGCAGGAGCAAAACAATTCCGTGATTCTAAGACACCAGTCCAGTAAGAAGTACTGAAACTGAGTTTTCCAAAATTTGCAGAAGAGGAGGAAGGAATGAGAGCAAAGCAGATCCACAGAAGGTTTTCCACTTTCTCAAGGGTGATGGTGGCTTGTGAATGATGTTCAGAAAATAGCTCTGTTTCTTTTTTCATCTGGACCCTATAGTGACATCTAACACAGCCTGTTACTGGAGCGGCTCACGTCTGCAGAGTCAATAGCTCAGTTCTGGTCTTAGGCTGCAGTAGCATCAGAACAGTGTGAGAGCATAAGCTCGAGTTTATACTTTTCCTATCTAAATAGCAGTGTGAGCTATGGGTGGAGACATAGGGATAGGTACAAAAAGAGATGGGGAAAGACAGTTGGATAAAGGTTAGAAGATAAAATGGTGGCAGCTGTGTCAGGGCCCTGTTGGCATTGTGACTCTCAACTGGACATTTTAAAATGGTGGGTCAGTTCACCACAGCAGGGCATCCTGGTTTGAGCCAAGATATCTGCATCATCAGTAGAAAACACTTTCCATGATAATGTAAGCAGAAGGTCTAAGGTGTCCTGAGTCACATTTGATCAAACACTAAGCTTACACAGAAACATTTTTCTGTGAATTCACTATTTGACTTCGGCTTTGGCCACGGTTTGTAGGCTTCTGTTACCAGCTCGTGTGTAGGCTTTTATTCTGTGCTAAGGGCTGTGTAATTCAAGGTGCCTTGCCCCTTTGTGAAAGCTGCGGGACTCGTGCAGTAGCAGTAGCAAGTTGCTATATATAACTTGGTTCACATAATTCATCATTCCTTTGGATACCGTGCTGTCAAGGTGCTATTTTTGGTTTCATACTTATTTTTCTGTAGGGTGTTAATGATTCATCTTCCATCAATAATCTGTTTTTTAAACTCTCTAATGATGAAATATTTTTAATGCTTGAAGTGTTTTTTGTTCAGTGTGCAAAAAATGTTTAACTCCTTCACTAATTCTGTGATTTCTGTTTATAGGAGAGGTCTCCTCACAATTTACATGGCCAATCAAGTAAGTAGTCTTTTATTTCAAGAACAAAAAATACGTAAGATCCATTGGAAATGTATCTTGTTTAAAAATGATGCTGAGATTCATTGCCTCTAGGATTTTTATTTCTTTAAGAATTTTGTGTTATTAAATAAATAAGATTATCTTAAGAGCAAATTGGGGCTACAGGTCTTCTGGATCAACTGTAAAGCAGAGGCTGAAATGTATTTCATTGTACTGTGCTCAAAATTACTTGTATTGTAGCCCCAGGAAAATGGGTAGTTTTTTACATCCCCTCCACCACAGAATGGCATCTGGTACTTTTAATGTTCATTATTTTGCAGATGAATAATCCAACACCACATACTTTAGTTTTGTAATGAATTGTTTCTCATACTGATATCAAATACTGCCCATGCAAACATTTTGACCGCATCATTTTACAGGCTTAAATTTAGTGTGTCGTATTCCTTATAATCACATTGAAGTACATAACACTAGTGAATTTATCTAAATGATGCTTTGTTCATTAACTTTTTCTTATCATATAGTAATTCTGTTACATGTTTATACTCATTTATAACTGATCTTATTTATGCTGGAAAAATAGTTTGGGGTTTTTATGAAGCTTGAGCTGTGTAAAGAGTCATGGGAACTACAAAAAAAGAAACAACCTGAGAGTTGTTCCAGAAGACTGTAACAATTTGCTGGGGCCTCAGTGGAGTCCTGCAAGTGTAGAACTCTTTGACGATGATAAGATTGAGTGAAAGTGATGAGACAACGGCAATGTATTGCAGTACAGACTAGGGTGATAAAATTGACACCTTCTCTTCCGTCCTTGTAAAGTCACTGATGGTGACTCTTGTAATTCCGGAGATTCTGGGAGGTTTTCTTTTGGAAAGAGGTGACATGTTCGCTATCACATAAATATCCTGGAAACTTGCTGTATGCGTTTGCCAAACCCATTACAGATTTCTCTCTCAAGTTCTGGTGTTTAACCATTTCTTTTAGGCAGAAATTGTTTCTTGGGTTATTCTGTGTTCATACGGTGCCTGTCATTACAGACAGACTGATGAGTGGAGCTTGCAGATGTCAGAAGAGAAGAAATTAATTCTTCCCCATTAATTTTGTTTTTGTCAAGTATCATTTTAGCTTTTAGAGCTGCTTGACTCAGATGGCTTATACAGTATCCTTCAGGATTCCTTTTCTTTGTAAGTTTTTTTTTCTAATTTGAAATTTCTTTCTTGAAATTTAATTGTTTACATGTTCAGACTCTCACTAACACGTGGGAGCAAAGTTGGATTTCTACAAGGATATATTAATCTTGAAAGGTTTGAAGTATTCCATGAATTCAAAAGATCGACTGGTAGAAACTCCTCATTCAGGAATGATAGGTGATGGAAATGGTGATAATTAGTTGGTCATGTCATCATTTCTTTGGGATGGACTTCTCAAGAGCAGGGTGATAGAGGTGGCCTTAAATAGCAGCACCTCTGAGTATCCCAGTTCTGAGAAAGCTGTCATCGTGTTCATGGCTCTTAAGCTGCGATGCCACTTGACGGTGGATGGTGTTACAAGGGAAAAGTCCCGTTTTACAGACGCCATTTGATGCAATGATATTCTCTTCAGCCTAACGGTGTGTTTTAGTCACAAACCTTCGGTGAACTCAGGACTACCAGGGTTTGCCTCATAAACTGCCCTTGATTGTGACACACTTCCCTTGTTAGCAAGCTGCGTAATCGTGGTGAATATTTCCCTATCTGTGTTGCTTGTGTTTGGTTTAGAACTTCGCATGCTTTGAAAAGACTCACTTATAAATTTACTAGGCCTTTAAAACATTTATTTCTGTCATCTTTAGATTGCAGCATGCCCTGTTCTGAAAGCTGGCAAATGTCAGTCGCTAGTGATGGAAGCCAGATTGTGAAATTACACTGCACTACTTGCATTCTATAAGACTTGTGTCATGATTTGTTAAGATATTCATTGGACTAAACGTATTCCTTTTTGTTTCACGCTTTGCTAAACTGTTTGGCAGCTTGAGCAAGAACCATTGAGGCTTTTTGTGTGCTTCTTCATTTGTGCCTTTGGTTACACAGACGGGAGGAGATTGTAATTAGGTTTATTGGTTATTATAAGCCATTATCATGAATGCTGCTGCAGTGAATTTTTATAGCTGTGTTAGGGATTTTTAAATCAGAAAATTTAACTCGTATTGTCCTGCTGGCAGTGCATGACAACTTGTCCTCAGGGATGAAATGATTTAGTGAAAGGGGCAGAGGTGTGTTGAGGTCTTCACGCACGGCTGCTGTTCCTCAGTTCAGTGAGTGAAGTGCAGTAGAACGTGAAAGGCAGTGGGTCTAAGGATTCTTGTTCTAAAGGTGGCATTTTAATTGTTTTTTGATCTGGAGCTAAAATAAATGTATTAATAAGTGCCCTGGCTAATTTTAAATAAGTTGGTGATTATAGATTATGTGAACCTGAACTCTCCAGTTGCATTTCCTTGCTGCTTACACAATAAAATGACAGATTGAAAACAAGCTATTTAGAGAATATGGAAAAATAGAATAAAAATGCTTTCTTAGACTAGCTTTCTGCTAAACTGAAGCTATAGAACAATGCATTTCAGGGCTTTGATTTTCCTTTTTTTAATTTTAAGTAGGAACTAGAAATAAGTGTAGGATTGAAGGATCTGCAGTTTTGATTTTGATACACAGAGATTAAAATCAACTTCTGAGCTTCTCACTTGAAGTTGGTCAAAGCTTTTAGAAATATATTAGTATGCCTGAGCCCTAACATTGTTGAACATGTGGGCTTGGACATTTTTAACTAGTTATAGTCTAAGACCTGACATTTCTGTAATACCCCGAAGCAGAGTAGCCGTGGTCAGTGCTGTGGACCACACAGAAGCACAAAGTCTTTCAAGTTCTATTTTGAATTGCACTTGTTAAAGTCAAGAAATTTCTAGGATCATAACAGATCCATTGGTAGGGAACATATAAGATGATCCTTCGTGGATAATTTGAGATCAAAAGGAACCCCAAGATTCCAACAAAAGGTGAAAAGTGAAATGTAATCTCGTCAGTTATTTGTATCTGGTAAAGTTGATGACATTAATGACTGCTTGTGAGTAAGACCTGTAGCTCTTATATTTCCAAACAGTTAAGGAACACTTTATTGTGAACAGCTCAACAACTGAGTTGTTACTTTTAAGTTGAAGAAACCAAATCTTTGGATTAGGTTTGGTTTTTTTTTTTTTTTTGTATTGAAAACAAATCAAACAAAGGCTATCGTGAGTGTGTGAGATAGGAAGGGACTAATCTGGAGTAGGAGCAACTTGATATAAAACTTCGGAGAAACAAAAATTTAGGAAAACGAATACATTGCCATTGAAATGTTATGCTAAAGAGGCGTATGCTGAGCTACGAGGTGCTTTTTTTTTCCCCTTTATTAGATAAAAATGTGTGATGTTTGAAAATCAAATTGTGCATCACCATACCAAAGGCTTTCTTTGTTTTGTACTATGGGTTCTAATAGATGGTGTGGTAATTACGAAATTGGAAATGTTAATAATAACAAGTTGTTCTTGAGGGTCACGGGTTAAAGGATGTAAAGCTCAAGCATAAAATAAGGCAGCTGGAAGCAAAAGGCAGAGTGATACAGTTGAGGACTGGTTGTTGAGTGTGAGGGGAGGAAGAGGTGTCGGAATCTGGCCCAGGCGTAGAGAGAGCTTTAGGGTGTGGAAAGGTATAAATTTATAAAACAAGGCAAGAGAGATAGGAAGAAAAGGAGGCAAAGAAGTACAATCTAAAGATGGGAAATGAGAATTTATTGTGGCAAGAGACAGGAAGGGCCTGGAGCTGGGCTGATATAATGGCAATTGGTTTGTGGGAGTGTTACAGGTATAAGGTGATGATGTTAGGTCGTTGGTACTTCTGCCATTTATGAAGTATTGGACATAGGTCTTCGGATACAGAGGCAGAGATCCCGCTTTAAAGTGAGACACACACAGGCACACTTGTCAGCGCTGTGATAGCAAAGCGTGGGAGGACAGGTGCATCTGCCCAGGCACGGTGAAACAGTATGTTAAAGACTGACGATAACGAAGAGGAATGCTGTGAGGACACCAAAGAGTGTAAGAAGAGTGCAAGAAGGGAAGACCTTCAAAATATTGTGCATCCAAACTTGTGATTTCTTTGGAAAACCTCTGAGACCTGCTGTGACCGTGCTCACTTTAGCAGCCTGCTACTGAAGCTGAGAGCCTTCATACCTTGGTGCTGCTCCTTTCACACCTACCAACTCCTTCCTTTCCTTACGTCTGCTATTTCAGAATGCTTTTTTCATTTTTATTTCAAGTCCAATTAAGAAATAGTTAAAGCTGCTAAGAAATACTGTTCACATTGAACAAATATTGAAACAAGCAAGTTGATCAAAGGTATTCCAGTGGGTGATGCTCTGCTCCTGTATATGACTGTTGTGCTGGTTCAGCCATCATCATTTTATGCTGCTGTCAGCTGCCTGATCACACAGGCCAACACTGAACTCAGCAACATCCCCTCAGAAGGCTTCTTTCAGACAGTCCTGCCCCAGGTTCCTGTGGGCCCAGCTCCTCTGCTGCCCACTGTGGTGCCAGCATCACCTGCTGAACACAACAGACAGAGATGGCTCCTCCGTGGCCCTTCACGTGGAAGGACACCACCATGAGAGCTCAACAAAATACAACCAGCCCCAGCAGCAGCCACACCAAACAGGAAGCTCTTCCAGCTGATCACCTTGTGGTTAAAGTAGCCCTGGCCTCACCCACCACCCCACCCATGACCACGTGGGTGAGGGCAAAGCCACAGAGACACAGGTGGGCCAGGTTCTGTCTCTGAAACATGAAGCCAATAAGAAAAACAAACATTCTGCTGGGTTGTGACTCATTCACAGGTCAACTCCAACTTGTGGCCCACAGCTCAGGCCCCAGCACTTCAATGATAGAGAAGAAGTAATACAGCTGAGCACCAACTTTTAAAAGAGTCCAAGCAGTTTCACAATTGGATTGTTTTTCAGTTGCATAAATAGACTAAATCTGGGTTCATTTTGGCTGTATCTTTGTTTATTTCAACCAGTCAATTGGTGTAAGTTGTGCTCTTAAAGCTTGAAATATTTGGTCTAGGAGCATGGAAAAACGCTGAAACAGACTTAAAAAGAAATCCCTCAGGATCTAATGGAGAAATGAGAATCCAGTGCTCTTCAGTCAGCTTTAGCTGCAGATACTTTTATGTTTTTCTACAGGATGGAAGTCAAAGTGATTCAAAATATCACTAAATCTTCATGCTTTGCAATGTTTTTTAAAAATGAAAGCCATTAGCTTAGTTTAAAATATATGGCACACACAGGCAGGGAAGTACATACCAAGCCTGAGAGAGATATGGCACAATATAAAACATGGCTCAAATGTTTGAGGCCAAGGGCTCTCCAGTATCACTTTCCATATGCACTAAATTTGTTGTTACTGTTTGGTGCTTTATGGGGATGATAAGTGGAGAGATGAAAGAAAGAGGAGTGAGACTTGCTGTGGGAAGAGAAAAAGCGCCAGCTACTTGCACACAAGAAATGCCCTGACACTGAGCATTCCTGAGTGATTTTTCTCACCAGCTTATCAGATACTTTCTGTACCAAATTGCCAATGTGCCTGAGTTGTTTTGGGTTTTCAAGAAATACTTCATGCCAATTGCAATTTAATGTGGGAGGGTACTATGAATAATACAGGTTGAAGGGCTTTGTTGCTTGTTCTTTTGAGTAGCGTGCTGTTTGACTATAAAATCATGTTTGTGATTTGCATGGCTTGCAACTCTGAGAAATTATCACCTAGTGCTGGTGTATGCTATCAAACATTGTGCACTGATTTCCAA
Organism: Coracias cyanogaster; assembly: GCA_033124195.1. NCBI lineage: Eukaryota > Metazoa > Chordata > Aves > Coraciiformes > Coraciidae > Coracias > Coracias cyanogaster. Next base: position 111,102 of record JAVSBS010024546.1, on the reverse strand, counting down.
GTATCCTTTTAAAATAACAAAAATTTCATGATTGTCACTTCTTCATTGGGAGTTCTGTGAAATAATAGGTATTTAACATGTCCCATTTGTTTTGGCAAACCATTATATTTGGTTACACAGTTTATTTATTTTAAAACAAACCTGATGTTTTCTGTTTAAACTTACTAAATGACATTTTATAAACAAGGCACTGCCCAACTCCTTCTCTTCTCCATTGGGAACAATTCCATTTTAATCAAACGGTGGAGGCGATCCAGAATGAAGAAGGCTGGATGGATTTACTTTTGCCCAATACCTATTTAAAGTTTTTAGTTGCTCTGGGTTCTAGTGAAATGGATTTGACCACTTCTCCTGTTCTTTTTAGCTAATTAAAACTCTGTTGTGTGCTTTCGTGTAGTTCGCAGTATTAACATTTTACAAGGATTGCTGGGACAGGGAATCTTAGCTATTCTTCTAGCATATTAGCCAAGATAGGAATACCTGGATTTTTATCAGTTTTCTCACATTTTGGATGTTATCTCCACAACTGAAAGTCCATAAAGTAAATGCTCGAGTCTTCCAGGATGCTAGCTGTCCTCCTGCCACCATCTCTTCCTTGCTTTGTCACTGTTATCTGTGCCCCTCTCCTGGGGTGACAGTGCCTTTGGTTGCAACAGCAACTGGCAGGACCATATATGTTTATTCCTTGCATTGTCACCTTTTGAACTGATAATGTGTCAGTTGAAGTAAAACCATTACTTAGTTCTTTCTTTCAGGCAAAAAACCTTAAGTACAGTTGTTAGAATAGTAAGTCTTATTTTCTTGGTGTTATAAGTTATTGTTAGAACAGCACAAATACTTTGATATTTGATTTAGGTTGAATATTAGGAAAAATTTCTTCCCTGAAGGGGTTGTAAAGCCCTGGAACAGGCTGCCCAGGAAAGTGGTGGAGTCACCATCCCTGGAAGCATTTAAAAAATGTATGGTTGTGGTGCTTAGGGACATGGTTTAGTGGTGGACTTGGCAGTGCTGGGTTTACAGTTAAGGATCTTTTGCAACTGGAATGATTCTATGATACTGTCTTCTGAACTCCTGGTTAACTTAGAGGAGGAAAAAATTCCTGTTTGAAGCTCACAGGGAAGCTCTTGGGTTTTCCTCCTTGAAAACCACACTGGTGTAGCTGGAACTCGGGATCATAAAAGTAACTCCTGCCTCAGAGAGGACAAAGCCTAGTGTTGAGACAGTGTTCTGAAGCGAGATACTGGTTTCACTAGGGAAGCATCTGTTATGCCCTGGTGAGACCTCACCTGGAGGAGTATTGCGTCCAGGTCTGGAGCCCCCGGCACAAGAAAGATGTGGACGTATTGGAACATGTCCAGAGGGGAGCCAGCAAAATGATCAGGGGAATGGAACATCTCTCATATGAGGACAGGCTGAGAGAGTTGGGGCTGTTCAGGCTGGAGAAGAGAAGGCTCCGGGGGGACCTTATACTGACCTTCCAGTACCAGAATGGGGCCTACAGGAAGGCAGGGGAAGGTCTATTCACAAGGGTTTGTAGTGATAGGACAAGGAGTAATGGTTTTAAGCTAGGAAAAGATAGATTTAGGTTGGATATTAGAAAAAAGTTCTTTAGCATGAGGGTCATAGAGCACTGGAAGGGGCTGCCCAGAGAGGTGGTGGAGGCCCCACCCCTGGAGTCATTCAAGGTCAAGCTTGATGAGGCTCTGAGCAACCTGACCTAGGTAGATGTCCCTGGTTGTGTAGGGAGGTTGGACTAGATGACCTCTAGCGGTCCCTTCCACCCTAAAACATTCTATGATTCTATTATCACTGCCTATCGTACGGGAAGAGCAAGAAGGGCACAATTTAGTACTGTCTAGAAGGTCTCGAGTGCTGACTTATGGCAAAATTTCTGCATGGACAAACTGCCTCAAGTGGTGGCTTGCTGCTGTGGTTGGTAATTTGGGACAGAAGTTCAAAAATTAAGCCTTTAATTTTAGTGCTAACAAGAAACAGGACTTCTCTGGTATCAATTTAGACATCTATGTCAGCTCACTGCTGTTTTCACTGAGGCTACAATTCTAATATATCTTTCTTCTGTAAAACATCTGAAGTTTGAAGCTCAGCTGACAGTCCTGAATCCCTGCTTCTAGTAGTGGCATTTTTGCTACTATTTTGGCCTGCACTGTAACCTGGGATTTTGTGAAGAGTTCTTTGCTTCCGCTTCTATCAGGTCATGCGATGTTCCTTGGTACATCCTGCCTTTTGTTGCAGGATGGTATTTTTCTGCTGTTTTGTCATCTGGATTTAGGGGGAGAGCCTCTTCTATAGCTTCTGCTTCTTTACTGCTTGCATCTTAGTGGAAAAATGAGGCAGAAAACAAAGAGCTTGTATCTTTTCCATTTCACAGAAGGCATACTCAAATGGAGCTCATCTGAAGTTTGTTCTATGACCTTCATGTTGTTTATGTGTCTCATGGTTTAAAGCTGGGCAGAATCATCCCCTCATTCTTAGAATGACACTTGGGGTATGGCTGGTGTCACAGCATGGACAGTCAGGCATCACAAACGCACTTTTTGCACAGAGGATTTGAATGTTATCAGTTTTACCCAACCGAGGAAAAAGAACCAAGACTGATGGAGTTTTATCCCTTAGATTTTTAAAGAGCAAAAAAGAAAGCAGATTACATGTTAGTTCAGACTTGGAGACACTGTGCTTGAGTGAGAAAATGTGGTTCAGTTTTTTTAAAATGTAATTTCAATAGACAATCTTTGACACACTAAATAGCAATGAAATATAACATTCCTAGGCACTAGTGGCCCTTAGATTATTTTGCAAAATAAAGCCTTAAATACAAAGTTGCCTTTCAGAAACATGTCAAAGGAAGGAAAAAATCAGTGAAACAACAAGGCTTACAGATTCAAGGATCTGCATAATCTGAATCCTGCGATTGGAGTGTTGCTGTCGATGGCTACAAGCTGTTCAGAAAGAACAGGAACGGATGGAGGAGTGGAGGTGTTGCCCTCTAGGTTAAGAAATGGATGGACTGTGAAGAGTTGTCCCTAAAGAATAGCCATGAGAAGGTAGAAAGCTTATGGATAAGAATTAGAGATCGAGACAACAAGGGCAGCCTTGTGGTTGGTGTCTACTACAGGCTGCCCAATCAAGGGGAGCCTATTGGTGGAGCCTTCTTACTCCAGCTTCAGGAGACATCGTGCTTGCAGGCTCTCATCCTACTGGGGGATTTCAACCACCCTGACATCTGTTGGAGAAGTAGCACAGCAAGCTGTAAGCAATCCAAGAGACTCCTGGAGTGTCTAGATGACAATTTCTTAAAGTAGGAAATAGGCAGCCCTACCTGAGGGGATGTGGTATTGGACCTGATGGTCACAAATGCGAGTGAACTCATCAGGGATGTCAAGATGGAAGGCAGCCTGGGCTGCAGTGATCATGCACTAGTGCAGTTCACTGTCCTAAGGGGTACGAGGCAGATGAAAAGCAAAGGCAGGACCCTAAATTTTAGGAAAGCAAACCTCCAGCTCTTCAAGGAGTTAAGTCAGTAGGACCCCCTGGGACAGTCCTCAGGGACAAGGAAGCAGAGCAGAGCTGGCAGATCTTTAAGGATGTTTTCCATAGAGCACATGAGCTCTCAATCCTCAGGTGTAAGAAATCGGGCAAGGAAGGCAAGAGACCAGCATGGCTGAGCTGAGACCTGCTGGACAAAATAAAAAGCAAGATGGAACTGCACAGACAGGGAAAGCAGGGACAGATATCCTGGGAAGAGTAGAGGGATGTTGCCTGGTCTTGTGGGGGCAAGATCAGGAAGGCCAAGGCGCAGCTGGAGCTGAACTTGGCAAGGGATGCAAAGAAAAACAAAGGGCTTCTACGTAAACCAGAAAAGGAAGGTCAAAGAAAGTGTCCCCCCCCTGCTGAGCAGCAATGGTGAGCTAGTAACAACAGATGAGGAGAAGGCTGAGGTCCTCAATGACTTTTTTGCCTCAGTTTTCAC
>JAVSBS010024546.1:91228-107014 GCA_033124195.1 Coracias cyanogaster | reverse complement strand
CCAGAGAGGTGGTGGAGGCCCCATCCCTGGAGTCCTTCAAGGTCAGGCTTGATGGGGCTCTGAGCAACCTGACCTAGGTAGAGATGTCTCTGGTTATTGTGGGGTGTTGGACTAGATGGCCATTAGAGGCCCTTTCCAACCCAACACATTCTATGATTCTATAACTAGAATATACTCGTTACTCATTCTGGTCTTTTTCCTTTGGTTTGTACTCTTGGCAGGTAGAATCAATAACTGAGAACCAGCTTTTACTAATTTTAAGGTCTTGTAATGCTTATTTGCTGTAATACCTCACTACGTATATACACGCATTTGCAGAAACAATTAAAAAACTCCAGCTTAGAAATAATTAAAACCTAACTAAACCCAGTTTTGAATATGAATTTGGAAAAGAAAGCTTGTTTTCTCTTCTCAGAAGAGTTGTAACTGTTCTTAACCTTGTACTTCTACTTTTTCCCCGTTCCCTCGGTATCCCCATGGTACAAGAACAGCTCCAAAAGAGATGCTGTTAATGCCACGAGCCAGCTGTAAACAGGAGGGGTGATGTAAAGGAAGTGTAAATGTGCTAGCAGCAAAAAGCCAAAATGTTTTCTATTTAATGTCAATAAACTTAGCGTAGATTACTTGAAAAGGAGCGAATTTTTCAGAGTAGTTTGGAATATGGAAGTTACTCAAAAGAAAAGGATGCTTTTTAATGCCTGACAGTAATGTTGAGATCTATTCCACAGGCACTAAAGCAGAAGAAAAAATTTACTCTTTCATGGGATCATTGTGGTGACTGTGCAGGAAAGTGTGTTGTACGATCAACATTTCCAAACTCCTTGCTTAGAAATTAAATACAGATGTTTTCAAATAATCAAAGACTTGGGCATGTTTTATTCCACTTGAAAAATGCTCAAGACGCTTTCCAAAAAATTTTATTTTGGAATTCAGAATTAGATGCCGTAAATGGGTAAGCTATATACTTTACACATATCATGTTCTGTGGGATAGGGAGTTTGGCAACTGAAACAGGCAATATTGAAATAAATTGCTACTTTTAAATATAAACATTATATAAAACTCATGAGGAGAAAAAGAAGCTGCAGTCTTGGTTTCTTTTGAATAGAGCATAGTGTGGACTAATTTGATTAACAGAATATTTTATGTAATGAAATTATGGAGAATTCATGACACTCTACAATGATTTTAAAAGGTTGAAACTTAAGGTCATTGTCACTACCCCCACCCTAGATCTTTAAAAGGAAGGTTTTAAAATTAGGAGTTATGTGAACTTAAACATTGCTGATGTCTTCACTTTTAAGTAATATAATAATAAAGTTAGATCCTGGCAGCTGGTGTTCTTGTGGATTGACACGGCTAATTGGCTTTGGCATCTTAGCCTCAGGAAACCTCATCCATCACTTCAGAGGAGGACATTTGGCAAGAGTCAGAGAAAACATTTCATACTTTGTCTCTTGCTTTCTATGCAAAGCTGCTTTGCATTTTTGAACTTTACAGTGTATCTCTCTGGAAGCTTGATATTATACTTGTCTTTATGCTCTTTTAACATGATCTGTTACAGGGAATTAACTACCCCTTTGGCATTCTAGAATTAGCAGAAGTGTCAATCTTGCAAGTCAGTTTTGAGGCTTACCTCTCAGATAAAGCTTATAGCTTATGCAGAATTTGATATCAGAAATATACTAAGTGCTAAAGAAAAGCTAGTTGACTTCTATAGTTAACTCTTTGCTAGTGAGTAATTGAGATGAATGTAATACTTCAGGTTCGGACAAGCTTGGGACACCCATCTAGAGCACATAGCATTTCTGGTTCTGAGAATTGCACTGGGCAGTGATCTGATAGATCAAAAAGATGGGTCAAGAGACAATTCAAGGCTTCCCAGCAGGTAAATCTCAGTAGGGAGATTTCAAGAATGTTGAGGGTTTTCCTGGTGGAAGGAAATGGTTTCAGAGATCTTCTGGGGAAAGAGCAAGAATTTCCTGCTCTTCCTACTTCACAGCAATCTTGGCAGTCATTTCCCTTCTCTCAGACCTTTACATTGTCAGGCAGTCATATTTTCTGCCTCAAACCTTCAAGAAACGCAGGTATTATCCTCCTTCCCAGCAGCAGTTCCTGTTACCCGGCAGTTTCTGCTGCCCTTTGAAGCTTCTGCATTTGTGAGGTTCAAGAAGAAGGGGAAATGACTCTGCTCTGGGAGAAGTGGAGGGAAGATGCAGTCCGAGGGCTGAAGAAGTTGAGGTGAGACCTTATGCAAAAGTAATGTCTTCTCCTTCTGAATGTGATAACGTAGGTGTAGAAATGGAAGCTTCACTAAACGGTTGAAGTGTTAGATGCCATCATCAGCTCTGCTTCAGCACAACGCTCAGGGTGCAGGTGGGGCTGGCAGGAAGGGAAGACCCCGCCTGTTCAGCAGAGCCGGTAAAGTGCTGCTGCAGTCTTGTCACTCCTTCCTTTGCCCCAAACCCTGAAGTCCTCTGCTGAAGGTTGAAAATCAGAGTGGATGTCCTGCTGTCGGCGGGAGTGGTGCGTAACAAGCCAGCGTTGGAGGCAGCGGGCTGTTAACCTATCTGTCACGTGGCGAGCTGAGGGGTGAAGAATGAGGGAAAGGTGTCGTGAGCTGGGTTCTCTGCAAACTCTTGATGCTTTGGGGACCAGTTGTAATAACCGATTGTCAGATACCAGGCTTACCACGAACACAACATTTAGTTGGCTCGCTCGTGTCGGAGCACAAAGGGAATGGGCAACGGTGTTTGAGTGTGGTCAGAAGTACAGAGCTCAGTGGATGGGCAGAACTGGGTGCGCTGGCTAAAATCTGTAAATACCCATTTTGAACTACGTCTCTCTGCTGCCTTGGAACAAAACTGGGAAATATAAATGTATGGAATTCTGGAATCTTTAGTTTTTGAGGTTTTGGCAGTCCTGCTTAAAATCCTCCAGTTATTGTGTTGATGATAGTTGTTGTCACGCTGTTTCTTTACATTTTTTTGGGGATTGATAAAGTCTTATGAAAACTAATAGTGGAGTACTGATTTCATTTTATAGAAGAAAGCTTCAATTGCGTGTTCAAAATATGCAGAATGAAAGCATTTTTAAGGATACAGTTTACAAAGTGTAAGTTCATCCTACGGGTGTTTTTTTATTTTTGAATTTTTTTTTTTTTACATAATGTTAATCTTAACCATAGAACTGGTTGGTGGAATGAGTGTGCATTGTTTCTAATTGATTATATATTACTTCAAATTATTATTTTCTGTGCTCCAAATGTTTCAGTTGAAATTAAATCCTTCATGCTTTTAATTACCTATATCCACTCCTGGTGTATTAGTGCCAGGTCTAGTCTGATATTGTTCCTGATGTCATTTATAGGATAATAATAATTAAAAAAAGCAGCAGTTTCAGCCTAGAAATCATTTTGCTCCTTTTAAAAGCCTAAGCTGTTAAAGTCAATTGTGTGTTTGCCATGCTCAACCACTGGTTTTTCTGGAAAATTTTGGAGTAAAAGAAGTTTGGTATAAAAATTATAAACAGCTTTTCTTTCACAAAAGTGAGTTGTTTTAGAAAATATTACAGTTAGCTGCTTTTCCACCGTTTCTGTGATGCAGAACAAACCCCCATACCTTTACACGTACAGTCTGAAATAGGAACTGTTTTTATATTTTTTTCACTTCACATTTTGAAGAAGTATTTTCTGTGTAACAACGTAATTTCAAAAGTCTCACTGTAAGTAGGTAAATATTTTTCTTACATTTATAATGGGATGTAATGGATGTGTGGGTGCGTCGCTGTAACCTTGTGTAAACTGGCAAGTGTCAACACGTGGCTGTTTGAAGTTCTTTACGTGGTGCTGTTACAGGATACGTAGATTTTTAAACAGTGCTGAGAGTAAGTTTTTTAATTGTGTACACAGTCACTGGTTTGGCATTCAGGGGGAGGTGATTCATTTGAAATCTTGTCTCTGTGATATGCTCCTTATGCCTCTAATAAGGTTAGAAAAGCGGAGGAGGCCAACTTCTAGCCCAGCTTGTAAATGTCAGACTGGATGGAAGACAGGTCAGCCTGAAAACAATATTGGTGTTGGAAAAGTGAAAGGAAAGAATCCTTTCTTGAAGCTGAGCTTTAACGAGGAGAGATTGTTTCAGAAAATGTGGAATTATGATCATTTTTGGTAAAGCAGAAGGAAGTAATTCTGAAGTATCAAGCTACAGCTAGTAAATGTGGGGAAAGTTGAAGACAGAATAAGATTTATTTTAACAACATCTGATGCTGCCTGGTTTTCCTGAGGCAGCACGTGGTGGTTTGAGCCCTGTTTTCATGTGAAACTTTCCGATTGGTGCCCTGTCTTAGGACTGTTCAGTCGGAATTGACTTTAATAGCATTTTTACAGGAAAATCCAGACACGAGCGTAAGAGTGGGATCTTTTCTGACTCTCCTCCTCCTTTTCTGCCTTTTCTGCACAATAGAGCAAGGATCAGTAAATCAGACTGTTAGCCACTATGGAAATTTCAATAGTGCATCAGTCATCGTATCTTGTGATACCGTTTGGTTAAACGGGTATTTCAGAGGAGCTGCATCCTTTGAGGTTGGTCTCATACGGTCACTTCCATGTGAACCTTTAGTGTTTTTGTAACGTGAGCGGTGTGATTCTTTTAGGAGTGTCTTTATGGTTCAGTAATCTTCCTCTGTGTGCTCAGAAGCGATGGAGAGCTTCAGGAGCTGCTGCTCTTCTCAGGTCTTGAGGATTGCAGGAAATTTTTGCAGAGCTTGTTAAAAGAAGTCTGGAAAGGGAAATTCCCCATTCAATGTGTCTAGGGAGAAGAATGATCTGAAGTAGGATTCAGGAAGAGGGGCTGAATACCATCCATTTAAAAATATGCGTTTCTTGGCTATAGCGCTTGGTTTATGTTGACAGAACGTGTTTTGTCAATGAATTGGCATATATGCAATGTTTCTGAATGTTGTTAGGGACTTCCACCATAGCCTGGGTTACAAAAAATATGAGCATTGGTTTCAGTAAGATAGGTAAGATTCTATGAGTTTGGAATAACTTCATTAATAATGGCCTGAATTAGTTTAACCTTCCTCCAAAATCAGACTTAATAAGTGTCACCTTTGAGTATTGAAAAATGTTAATGCTGATACTCTTTTTCAATTGAAAATCTCTTCATCTTGAGAAGTTATGCTTTCGTGTGTATAAATTAATTTATGTCAGTAACCTTGGGTAAGGTAATTGGTGGCTTCGGTCTCTGTCATTCAAATTTTCTGATACAATTCCCGAGGCAAAATTCTGTTTGCAGCATTTTATTTACATAATTTTACGTGTTTTGTGGATCCGTGTGTTGATTAAAAGGTCTTTAAATATCAGTCACGTTGCAAAAATTTTCAAAGAATGCTCGTACAGTTGGATTGGAAATACACACTCCGTGTACGTGTAAAGCTTATGCCCCACTAGCTGCTTACAAATACTTTATAAACAATTCTAATATTTGAAAATTTAAAATATTTTAGATGTTTGTATAGAATTTTATTTTTGTTTAAAAGAACAAACCACTTTCCCCGCTTCCTGACACATAGACATGTGCATGCATGTGCATACTGTCTTTGTGTCTATTTTTTTCTCTCTTTTTCTGTCTTTAGGGCTGTTTTTATTAACCAGCAGGAGCTTGACAAATTATGGTCATTCTCCCACATAAAAATATGCAGTTGGCTTTGGTGACAACAGTTCTTTTAACACACTGAAATTCTCTGCTGTCCAAGAAATGACTTCTTGAGTGACCCTTTTGCTTTAACATTTAAACTGTGGATGTTCACCACGTCTCTTGTTCTTCGCCTAATTAAGGCTGCTGGGAACGGAACCAGGCTCCTGAGCGTGTTAAGCTGTGCAAACTGGCCCCTGGAGCCCTGAGCCCCATCTCTGGCCTACAAAATCAACCGTTTTGTGTTGAAACGGATACGCTCAACTTCAATATGGGCATTGTTTGCTAATGCTTGCAAATCATAACAAGTTAGTGGCCTTAGGCAAAGCAAGAAGTAATGGGAATTCGGTGATGTAAATAACCCTACTGGAGAACTTTGCCATGGTCATAAATAACAAAGCTCTTGGACACCTCCCCCTCTCTCCTCCCCCCAAAAATCTATACAGGATTTTTACTGCATTGCATGACTGCCTGCTTATACTCCACTGATGAATCTGAAGGTAGCAGAGGTTGAAAATACTTCTATTTTGATAGATTTTTGAGTAAGGCCTCTCAGTGATTTGTTAAGAAAGTCTTACTAATGGGCAAAATTCTGTAATTTTTCTCTCTGAATTCTAGCCTGTATGTAACGTAGGGTGTATGTCGTGTGTATGGGGACTCAAAGAACGTGTCAAACTAGAAGGGTTATTTTTGGGAGTGTACTGAATGTACTGCAATCTGTGGTTTGTGCAGTAACTTTGTGTTAGCCACTGTCCTCTCATGTGGAAGGCAGCCTCAAACACAGGTCCAGGGCGTGGAAAACCTTCAACCTATGCAGTGAAAATAGCTGTGAACTGAAAACAGAAGGGTATTAGGAGAAGTATTAGGAAACTATAGCTACAGGAATTTTGCCACTGGGTGAAGAAGAACGGGCAGCATAGCTGTCTGTCGGTGAGCATCACAACTTCTAGCAGAAGTAGATGATGAGCTACTTGATTTACTGAAATCATTAGATCAAAGAAACTGTTAGGCACCAAAATGAAGAAAACGAGTCGGTGTTTCGCAGCACCCTAAGAAACAAACACTGTGTTCATTTTTGCATGTTTAACACAACTTTTTCAGTTTGCAGGTCATCTTGTGTGCAAAATCATCAATAGTCTGTACATGTAGGTCCCACACTAAGGCCATATCTAAATTAAGCTGTAGAAACTTGTGCTTTTTTTGGGCTCTAGCACAGACATGTTTGTTTTTCAATCCTGTCAGCCTGCCAGGTCGACTTCACTGGCTTCAATGCACTGCAAGTATTTGCAAACATAATAATTCTACATTGATCTGTGGTTACTGTTCTTTTGTACTTGGTTGCAAACTGTCTATCTTCCAGCAGCGTTCAAAACATTGCTTTAGATTTTGACGTGGAATTTTAAATGCAGGTAATTCACTTGTCTGTTACTTCACTGATATGTACCTGTTGATTAGAAAAAGGAGAGAATTTTTTTAAAACAGGAAGCTTATTAGAGATCTTTTTTGTTAATGAAAACAAGTTTGTACAGTATATTCGTGTTAAACTTTAATGAGTTAATATCACGATGAGCAAGAAAAGTGTGTGTGTTGCTTGCTTTTCAAGGAAGATGGGTAGCACGAATGGAGCAAGAGTTTACAGGTAACTTGAACAAGTGATTCGGAGAAAAATACTTCACAGGTTTGATTATAGTGTTAATATGGAATTTTGAGGGCAAAAAACTCCACAGGGAGCTCTTAGAAAATTTTTAAGTAATCACTTAATGCCTGTTAGATTGATAAAATGAATAATGAGAGGAAATTGATCTCATTAAAACACGGTAACTCTTGACAGTCCCTATGCTGTATTTTTGTCTCCTGAAATATTTTTAGACTGGCTGTTGAGATTCTATTGACAAATGTTTGGGTAAGCACATACCATGATCCTCCAAGGTTCACATTAAATTCTTAAATAGGAGGGTTTTTGATAAAACCACTCGTGACTCCCAGAAAGATACAACTTGGTGCAAATGTAGTCTCAGAGTGTGGATGCTGCTGGAAGAGGTAAGACTAGAAGTAGCGAAGGCACACCGCTGTTCTGTACAAATTGTCACTGAGCAAAGCTGACGCGTGCCCCCGTTTTGCCGCTGGATTGCTAAGCAAGGGAGTAGGTGATAGAGAAGTAAAAATGAGCAGAGAGGATGTCCTTTGTGGACATGCTGGCTGAGGAAGAAATCAGAAGGTGAGAATAAAGAAAAAGGGTGAAACACGTTGTACTTTGTGTGCTTATCTCAAAAACTTTTTTTTTTTTTTGCAAAAACTTGCATTTTTTATTTAAAAAAGACTGTTTAGGAATTTTAAATATGAATTGTTTTTCCTTTTATATAGTAATATGAAAAACTTAAAGGCTTTTAAGATGTGTCTTTGGGAGAAAACTGGAAAAATAGGTTGTTCAGAAAAAGGGGAAAAATCGTCCACAAAGAGAGTACTGAGATTGGTTCATTGGAGAATTGATAAAATGTTCCTGTTCTGCAGGTAAATCGTATACACATCTTTATGCTGAACTTAGAAGCACAGAATATGTTGTTTGGTTTTTTTTTTTTCTCTTTTCTTCATATAGCTAGTTTTCATGGAGCCATGTTCATTAACTCCGGTTTTAGTTCTTTAAATTCAACCACGGAATTTCAGGTTGGCACTGCAAAAACGAGGATCACACAATTATGACAAAATACATGGGGAAGAGCCCTGATTGTCATTGTCGTAAATGCTGTGGAAAAGGGGAAACTGAGCCAACAAAATATATATAATTTGTCAAGGATTATGAAGATGAGAGCTGGTTCTTGGCAAAGACTCTCATGATGCTGCTCTGTTGACGCAGTGGCAGCAATGCAGCGCACGTGGCGGGGGAAATCCTCTTTTATGTACACAGTGTTGGAGTACGAACTGTTACTCCGAGGGACAGTAATTGGAATTAGGAGGAAAATGTCAGTTCAGCACTCTGTAGCTATTAAACACCCCCCATCCCCTCAGTTTAATATTAAGGATGGTTGGGAAAGGAATACAGGATAAACCAGCAAAATCATTATCATGCGGCTGTGTGAATCATGGCTGTGCTGACAGGTTTAGTACTGTCTGCGCTTCTGGTTCTCTTTAAAGTGCAATAGCAGTAGAGAAAGTACCTCGTGGAAAAATCAAGATGCAAAGGTGTTGAAGAACATGTGTAAGTGGAGGAGCTAAACTAATTACACGTAGCCTGAGGGAGGATGGCTCAGGAGCAATAGGAGACAAGTATGTAAAATTGTGTTTCTCTGGAGAAGGGGGAGTAGCGATGAACTATTTACTTGTAGTACAAGAATGAAGGGATGCCAAAGAACATTGCTAGCGGTTCAAAACAAACTGATGCGTGCACATACAGAGCTACACTGAGGAGCTCGTTGACGCAGGATGTTGTGGACGCCAAAAGCTTTCTTGTGGGCATCAAGAGAAATCATGGGGAAAAATAATTCATTAGGACAATAAAATGTGAAGATCCTTCATCCTGTTCTGGAAGCTCTGCCCTGGAGTTTGCTGAAGTGTGTAGCAGGGAAGGTGTTCCTCAGGAATTTGTCATTGCTAATTGTTAGAGACAAAGAATGGAGGTAGGTGAGCCATGGACCTCTTCTGGTGTGGCTGTTTTTGTGCTTTTGGATTTAATAAAGGTATTCCCCCTTCCTCTTCTGGAGTATGAGTTCAAAGGTTTTGTGCATCTGCGTCTGGGGAGATGAGTGTTGTACCTTGGGCCAGTTCCACTCCAGCAGCAGGAAGGCATTTCATGGTGTGTGTAAGTTGGGAAGCAATTCCAGCAAGTAGCTGCTTGACCTGCTGGACTCCCAGCAGTCCAGTGGAGAGCTTGTGGAAGCACATCGCTCAATGTGTCCCACTGCATCCTGGTGTATAACCTGTTACCTCTGTATCTGTTTTTTGTTATCTTATCTGTCCACACAATAATTAATCGAACCACATATAAGCAGGAGTTTCAAAGAATTACAGAGTAGTAGGGGTTAGAAGGGACCTCTGGAGATAGTCTAGTCCAGCTCCCCTGCCAAAGCAGGTTCACCCAGAGCAGGTTACACAGGAATGTGTCCTGGTGGGTTTTAAAAGTCTCCAGAGAAAGAGACTCCACAACCTCTCTGGGCAGCTTGTTCCAGGGTCCATCACCCTCATGGTAAAGAAGCTTCTTCTCATGTTGAGGTGGAGCTTCTTGTGTTCCAGTTGGTGCCTGTTGCCCCTCGTCCTATCACTGGGCACCACTGAAAAGAGACTGGTCCCATCTTCCTGACACCCACCCTTCAGGTATTTATAAACATTGATCAGATCCCCTCTCGGTCTTCTCTTCTCCATGCTAAACAGCTCCAGGGCTCTCAGCCTTTCCTCGTAAGGGAGATGTTCCAGTCACTTAGTCATCCTCATAGCCTCCACTGGACCCTCTCCAGTATTTCCCTGTCCCTCTTGAACTGGGGAGCTCAGAACTGGACACAAGACTTCAAATGTGGCCTTACCAGGGCAGAGTAGATGGGGATGAGAACCTCCCTTGACCTGCTGGTTACACTCTTCTTAACTCAGCCCAGGATGCCATTGGTCTTCTTGGCCACAAGGGCATATTCCTGCCTCATGGTGAATTTACTGTCCACCAGGACCCCAAGGTCCTTCTCTGCAGAGCTGCTTTCCAGCAGGTCACCACTCACCTGTACTGGTGCAGGGGGTTATTCCTCCCCAGGTGCAGGACCCTACACTTGTCCATGCTGAACTTCATGAGGTTCCCCTTTGCCCAGCTAAGTTTATCAGTGCTTAATTCTTTTTTCATTATGTAAAGCAACCAGACATCTTGCGGCAAGCAGTAACAGAAGACACAGGGAAGCCACACCGCATCTGGTACTTTCGAGCGTGTTTATTGTACAGCACTTTGTACAAAGTGTACAAAAGAAAAAGAACTGTAAATGCCACTAGCAGTTCTGCCTGTAAGCCTGTTTATTCTGTGTTATCTAGTTAGAAACAAATCTTCAGGACAGACTGGAAGGATGGAAGGATGAAAAGCAGGATGGTTTTGTGGCTGAGGAAAGGAGGAGATCGCTTCTTTTGAAGTGCTTTTGAGTCTTAGCAATTTCCCTTGCATACTTTTAAGTAGGAAGATAAATATGCTGTATATGGAATCTTTGATGTCAATATCTGAAAGTGTAGAACATTATTTGATCATAAAAAGGTGTATTTCCTAAAGAATTCTAAAAGGAAATTAAATGATTTGGGCAGTTACTGCTGTTACATTATTCAAAGGGTTAAATGGTATTTTTGCTAGAGACTTTTGAACTACAAAATGTTAACATTTCCCTGAAGTAATAGATATGTCATCCCACTACATATCTAATTCTTTTGATAATAGTATTAAAAATTGCCTAATTTAAATTGAGAATGGTCAGAATATTAGCCTTCATAAACTTCACTGTATAAGAAGTTAGAAATAATGGAATTCTTTTGATTTTGATGGGTTTGAGCATCTTTTCCATATGGATTCAATTCACATTTTAATCGGAATGTGGAAGTCATTACTCTGACATCTGAAACTGAGGTAGCAATAAAAAAAATTATCACAAACAAGACAGCAGACACAAATTATTTTGTGTTTATTACTGGGTGGCCCTTTTGAAACTTTCCCAAAGTTAATTGGTTCCAGATATTTGAGAACTGGAATTGTATTATGACAAATTTATTTCTGGACATATTTAACTTGAGTCTCCTCAGTAAGGCTGGCTTAAACAAACAGAAAAGTTGTCAACCCACTCATGTCTGTCTCCAATTTTTATTGTAGTAGCTTTAATCCTAGTGATTTGGTTTCATAAAAGACCACTGAGAAAACAAACACTGGTAGGGACTACACTGCTCTTGTAAATTATTTATCATATCTCTAAGGTTTTACTGTGGCGTAAGTGCTGCTGCATTAGCTTAAACTGTTCACAGAGATGTCAGGTCGGATTAAATGCCTGGGTCGAGTTTATATCTGCCTGTGAGGAACACATACTGTGGTCTGTGGTGGGAACGTGTGTGTGTGTGAGGCTGTGGACACGCAAGACCCATCCCCGCTGTCACAGCGAGTGAGCGACCAGAGCGGGCTGAAACACAAAACCTGGAGTTTCAGCCTCTACTTCCAATGCGGCAGATAGCGCAGGGCCGTCTGAGTTGTTCTGCGGTTGTAGGCATCCAGCAAGATCTTGGGCACGGGTTAGTGATGGGGTTATTTCATTGGATGCAATTTATTTTGTTGGACGCGGTTTTATTTGTGCTGCTCAATGCACAGGTGAGCCCAGGGCAGGGTGCACAGCACCTCAGGTTTTTCTTCTTATGAATTGGTACCATGTGTTTTCTCCAGAAAGTAGAGGGGATTTAAAATAATTGCAAAGAGGAGAGACGTACGGCTAAATAGCATATTATGTGCATTATCATATACGTGTCGTGTGATCTTCCCGTATTGTTGTGTAGTCTACTGCTGTTGCTGTATTTATTGAAGGCTTATTCAATATGTGCCTTGAATATTCATACGCCACGATTGTATAACAATGGCTTTATTTTTCCCTTTTAAAACTAAACTTAGACATGAAAAATGTTATAAAACCAAATCATAGAATCATATCACCTTAGTATTTACTATACCTACCTATCAATATTTTCCTCAAACCTTTTTTGTTCCTGTAAGAAACAAACCTTTTTTCATATTTCCTAAACTTTTATTGGGGGTCTCAAGTTTTACTCCTTAAAGACCTTTAGCATTTAGAGTTGGAAATAGTTAAAGCTGTTTCTAACAAGTAAATGAAGTAATGAAAGTCTTGCGGTGGTAAAGTCAAAAGTGGAAATTGCAAAGAATTAATTAAGTTTCTCTTAATGACAGATCTAATTTGTAGCTCAGGATGCCAAGTCCTTGCAAGACAGTTTTTTCCCTGTCAGAGTTTGGGTATAATTAGCTGTGGCACACTGGTAGTAAGATACACACACAAAAAGTACACTTCTATGTATGTATAAACTTGAAAAACACACCTGGGGAAATGGAAGAGGAAGCCTTTGTCCATTTATATGTTTTCCAGAATTAGCAGTAAGTAAAAGCGTTAAAGGAAATGTTAGATTTGTGTAGGCATGGCTTTAATTAATACAAGTCTGTGTTCTGTAAGTGCGTTTGTAAAATTTATGAAAGAGCACTAAACTGCATTAGGGTAATTTATGGACCAAATAAATGTCAGTTGCTAAGGTAAACTAGTGTAGGAAATAGTGTAACTAGGATAAAAAAAAAAGAGAAGAACTAGTGTAAATTGTAAGCATTGTAAGAGCAGCGATACAATTGTTTCTTTATATCCACCCAAGCAAGTATAAGGTTGTTTACAATATATTTATTAACAGTCTCAGGCTAATAAAACAACACTTACAGAGCAATCTGGGGCACTTTCCAGCTCTCTGTTTTGTACAGCGACAAGTTAGGCCCAGTCTTTTTTTTTTCTTTAATAAGGGGGGGAAAAAAAAAAGAGGAATCTGTATTCCTGGCTCCTTTATAAGGTTGTTAAATTTGCCGTTTGGCATTTCAGAGCAGTGTTCTGCATTGTGCTCAATTAGTGTGGGCGAAGCAATTGAAGCGCCAGTTTCAGAAATGGACCTAATTACTGTAAAACACTGAGGGATCCATTCATCCTGCCTTTCTGGCTCCGAGGGTGCCAGCCACAGAGACTCCAGCAACTTCTGAAGCCTAATCCCGATTCACGTCTCCGCATTTCTGTGGCACTTGCATTTTGGAAGCGGTAAGGGGGTCTGGCTGGTTACGATCCTGTGTTGCTCTGCCTCCCATCTGCAGCGTGTTGTGGAAGTGAAAGCTTGGTGCATTGGGAGAACTTGAGAAAGACCCTCTGTGGTAGGAGCCAGAACACTTAAAAATAAAACGCAAAATGCCGCCTTGTTTTTTCTAAGAAGGGGAGGAAAGGCTGAAGGGTCTTTTTCAGTTATCAGGGCTCCGGATCAATTTTTGGAATAGAATTTACTTGAACCTTGTACTGGCCATTATCATTTAATGGCTAGTTTGATGACAGACATCTCCCGGCTTGATAACAAACCTTTCCCATTAGCCTTTTTTGAGACTCTGCTAACTTTTTTTTTTTAAACAGCTACTGGACCTTTGAACCAAGACTTACCACAGATGAGCGTCTGCTGCTTCCTTTGATAACACCCCCGTCTGAAACAACAAAACCACACCTCACTGCTCTAATTGGAACTGTTTCATCCGAAGGTTTTTTTAAAATGATAGTTCATCTTTCCCTCTTTCATAGAATCCTAGAATCATTAAGGTTGGAAAAGACCTCTAAGATCAACAAGTCCAGTTGTCAACCCAACACTACCATGACCTACTGAGTGAAGGAGCTGACTGCTAACAGACAGGGTTCCCATGTAGACCCTCGTGGTAAAGCCTGTAACACAGCGACGTCTGGGCAGCATCTTACTGTTGACAATTCATGCTAACAATTTTTCTGATTTTTTTTTTTTTTCTTTTTATTATGCAACTCCTTTAAATGCCAGCAGAGCCCATCAGTTTTAGCAGCTCCACCACAAGGTTGGTTTTGTTTGTTTGTTTGTTTTTCCATGTACATGGTGGCAATGAAGAGATGAGACTTTTAGCGTCTGATAGATGAGAGGGAGAAGCTTGTAGTGAAGGCCTGGCCTGACACACGATGGTTTAACCTGTTGTTAGCTACTCTTTATATTTGCAAAGCAGCTGCATCGTTTCTTCAGCCGTGTTTTGAAAGCTTTCTAAAGTGTGAGCCCAGATGAGACGTTAAACAGTCTGATTTATGAGCTCATTTGATGTTTCTGCACTTATCAGGATTAATTTGCTCATTTGATGGGAAACGCAGCATGTTTTGGGCTCAGTTGATTGTCTGCCACGATCTCAAAGTTGTTTTTAGTATTGCTACATTCCTTATACAGTTCATTATTCTGGAAGTGTGATTTATGTACTTTTTCCCCCAAGAGTTATGAGCTATTACTTGGCACTGCTAATGTGGAGGCCGTTCAAACGAACGTGCTGAACCGTGCAATCCGGTGCCGTTTATGTAACAGACCCGCTCCATGCCTTTGGTACCGTTAAACTGTGCCAGGAATAACTGTACATTTTGTTCCTGGTCAAAACCCCTCTTTCTTGTTATTTTGTACTTGATTAAAAGTCTTTGTTGTGAATCTTAAAATCTGTGCAGTTCTTTTACTTTCCTTGTACATTTAACGTAAAGAATGGATAAGTGGAGGGTGAATAACGTGGTCTGGTGAAAGGGTTGTGGGGTTTGTCTGTCCCTGGGGCAGGGAGCAAGAATTTGAGTTTCAGTTTAAACTGAAGTTTAAGCCATCTCGTCATTGCCTTCTCCACTTTCCCAGTATCCCGATCCAGCTCTGCATCACTTGGAGTAGCTTAGGACCATGCTGGACCTTCTGGATTTGGTAAATCCAGCAGGTGATTTACTGGTGGTGCTTCCTGGGTTATCCTAAGAAGTGTTGCAAGTTCAACTCCAGGCTTAAAAATATCTTTTTTTTTTGTCTGTGCTCTGTATGACTGCCATTTGTTGTGCATCAGGACGTGCAAATTTCCACAACTGATACATTTTATGAACACACCAGGCTATTATAACAGAACATAGAAACCTACATTTAATGTACCACTAGACATTGATCTGGTAATCCTGGTAACAATTCATTAGTTCTGGTCTTGTGCTGCAAAAATGAAATGCGAATACACAGTTTTCCAAGTGAGTGTGTTTTCAAGTCTTTTTTTTTAATGAAAATTTAATCCTGTTGTCTTTGTGTGGGGGAGTTGTGGGTTGAGTATTGGACAGTGTAAGCGATTTAATAGTGCTAATTCATCATGAATGAAACAAAAATCCCAATTTGTTCTGAAATAAATTGGTTAGTATAATATGTTTGTGATTTTTAAGTGCCGTGTTTTGGGTTAACATTTCTTCTATTTTAAGTACATTGTATAATTTCTGTTAACTTTAATGTGCAAAAAGCTTGTTTATTAACAGGCTTTGGGTGCTGTGGTTAGTTTTTGGTTTCTTTTGTAATG
>JAVSBS010024546.1:73012-91128 GCA_033124195.1 Coracias cyanogaster | reverse complement strand
CATGTTTGATGTTGAATAAGAACAATGAAAGCTTGAATCCAGCCCTTCTGCAATGCCAGGCTTGGTGGGGCTCTGAGCAACCTGATCTAGTTAGAGACATCCCTGCTGATTTCAGGGGGGTTGGACCAGATGACTTTGGAAAGTCCCTTCCAACCCGATGCATTGTATGATTCTATGAACTTTGTTTTACCAATAATCTCATCGTGGCTCTTCCTGTTTTGCTTGTGATTTGCCTTCCAAATTTTAGAGAAAGGGAAGGATCACCACGTAGCATTATTTCCTTCTTTTACCATTGTGTATAGCAACCATCAAAATTTTGATGAAAGGCTGAGATCCTGTGAGACCATTGATATGTGATAATAAAAATCATGCTTTGTATTTTTTGTGTCAAAGTAGGCAGAACTTTTTTCCATATATAAAAGCATACCCGGTTATTGTTAGGGTTACAGAGCTGGTTGGCAGTAGTTACCAGGTTGTTATACACCAGCTGAGGATCTTTCATAGCCTTGAAGGCAGTTCCCAACAGTACTTTTGGCGATTGCAATATTGTGGAGCAGACCTGACTGAAAGCCTCTTTGGATGGAATGTGTCTCCAGGACATGGAGATTGTAGCCAGCTTCATCTCATGAGGTTTGAGTCTGAGTCTGGCTGATGCTTTGGTTTTTAAGGGCATTTTACTAATTTAGCTTGCTAGAGGTACTTTCTTCTGCTTTGACATTTGGTATTTGTCCTCCAGTCCTGCTGCTGGGTTGGCTGCAGCAATTTATCAGTTGGGAGGGTCAGTCTAGTTAGCTTCCCTTCATGGAAAACATTCAGGAGCAGGAAGGAGGAGTATCCAGCTCCTGGCGTGAAAGAGAGACAGCAGTGAAGTGTTTTAAACTTAGTTACTATACATGGGTAAATTCTGCATTTTTGGAAATTGAGAATTCTTTAGCCATAAAATTAGAGGTGGCGAGTTCTCCTAATTTTTGTTTGACCAGATTTGACAGACTTTGCCACTTTTTTGCTGTCGTATGTTTGCATAACGTTTTAATGATTACGGGTAGCTGTTGCGTCAAAACCTCAATTATTAAAAAGTGGGGCTTCTGCAGTACAGTTGCACTGTGGCTTCTGTCAACAGGCTTAATATTCAGAGTAGACATGGCCCTTCTGATAGTGTCTGTGAAGGAGAAGCGTGGCTTCCTTCTGAGACTGGTTTGACAAAAAGAGCTTCCTGCCTTTCTTGGGAAGAAGAAACCGTGTGAGTGTGTTTGCGATGGGCCCCGCGCTGCTCTCAGACCCTGGAGGTGCTGCTGTCCTCTCAGTTTGGAAGAAGGATGCTCGGAGAGAAGATATTTAGCTTGTTCTGTTATCTGAAATGTCTTCACTTACAAACTTGGTTGAGCATTAGGCAGCCTCTAAGTGAAGGTTTCTATTAGTTCCTCTGGGGCAAAAATAAGAACAGCTTTCTCAAGAAGAGGAGGAGGTTGACCTGCGCTTTTGCCAGCTCTCAAAATATTGTTCTAAGCCCTGGAATTTTGTAATTCTTCTTAAAAGAAAAAAACCACCTCTTTTTAAAAAAAAAAAAAAATAAAATTCAGAGTTCTACACTACATTGGCAGTTAATTACCGCTCCCCATGTAATATGTGAGTTTTTGAACTTTCTTGCTGATTATTTTGTATTAAGTGATTTTAATCACTTATAACCAGCATTTGATGTTTTTTGTTTGTTTGTTTTTAAAGACAGCAGCACGTGATAAATAAAATCACACCAATTCATTTTTTTCTTAGGTTATCTGCGGAATGTGGGTAGCCTTCGTCAGAAACAATTTAACTGTTGTCCAACATCAGTGAAACTTTTTTCTAGGCATTTTTATAAGCTGCAGCAGAAATGAAATAGCATTAACCTGTGTTCTGTTTCTAATTAATTTGGGAAGATTGTGTGACGTACCTGTGTTTAAACAATAAGGTTGGGAGTGAGTGTCTCATCCAGACTACATGTGGTCTATAATACTTAGTTTACAGTGTGGTGATGATAAACCACTAGTTTTTAAAATGTTTTTTAGATTAGGTTTGTGTTAGTTGAACTCATAACTCCCTGGGTAAATTACAATACGTGGAAACGAACCAATTGAGACAAAGAAATTTTTGTTCCATTTGCAGATACTGAGAGCTACTACTTAAAATTGTGACCAGTGGGAAATGTAAAAGATGAGGTAATCCCCTAAAGAAAAAGGACCGTGGTTGTGAAACGCCTTAAACATGAATCTTGTAAAGCTTGTAGGGAATGCACTGAATTGAACCTGCTCAGAGTTCACGCTAACAAGAAATCCTGGTCAATGAAGGCAGATGAAGGAATTGTAAATGATTGTATTTGAACTAGTCCGGAATTCCAGAACACAAAGCTGACTAAATATGCATCTCTCATTAGTTTAGAGGTCACACAATGAAACTTAAAAATGTCTATGTTGTAAGACCCAAGGCTGCTGGAACAGCTTGCTGGTGTCATTGAGTGTTTAAATCTCTGCCATTTTCCAGGGGTTAGAGCAGAGAACAGGGATCAGGGGTCTCTGGATTTTGCTCCCAGTAATTCACTGAGGAGCTATAGGTGGACCATGAAAGCTCACCTCAGTCTGCTTTTACTTGTGTTGTAGAAGAGTTTGCCTTCACTTACTTATGATAGGTTTGGAATGATTTCTACAAAAACAACTTGGTAATTGTTGCCATGTCACACAGCCTTCCTTCTCATCCCTTGGCTTTCTTTCATGATGATCATACTAGCAGGGTCAGGTGCTACAAAATCACAGGGAAGAGTCAGAATGGATAGGCAAGCAGAGATGTTAAGTGTACGATGATGAACAAGTGGAAGGTCCTGCACGTGGGTTGGGGCAATCCTTGGTATCAGTACGGGCTGAGGGATGAAGGGATTGAGAGGAGCCCTGCAGAGGAGGACTTGGGGGTGCTGGTAGATGAAAAATTGGACATGAGCCAGCAATATGCGTTTGTAGCCCAGGAAGCCAATGTATTCTGGGCTGCATCAAAAGAAGCATGGTCAGCAGTTTGAGGAAGGGGATCCTGCCCCCCTGCTCCACTCTGATGAGACCCTGCCTGCAGTGCTGGGGCAGCTCTGGAGTCCTCAGCACAGGAGAGACGTGGACCTGTTGGAGCAGGTCCAGGAGACACCACAAAAATGATCAGAAGGCTGGAACACCTACCTTATGAGGTGAGGCTGAGAGAGCTGAGGTTGTTCAGCCTGGAGAAGAGAAGGCTCCAGGAAGACCTTATTGTGGCCTTTCAATACTTAAAGAGGGCTTATGAGAAAGTAGGGGAAAAGACTTTATACAAGGGTCTGTGGTGACAAGACAAGAGTCAATGGTTTTAAACTTAAAGAGGGGAGATTTAGTTTGCATGCAAGGAAGAAATTTTTTACAGTGAAGGTGCTGAGTCACTGGAACAGGTTGCTCAGAGGAGTTGTGGACGCCTCATAATTGGAAGTGTTCAAGGTCAGGTTGGACAGGAATTTGAGCAACTTGAGCTAGTGAAAGATACCTGCCCATGGCAGGAGGGATGGGCTAGATGATCTTTAAAGGTCCCTTCTGACCCAGCCCATTCTGTGTTTCTGTCTAGCTGTGGGCTCAGGGCAAGGGGGTCTCGTTATCCTGACACTTGGTGCCTGTGCCCAGCATGGGCAGACCTGTTGTTTCTGTGCATTGTTGTTCCAGTGGCTCCTGGTCATCCAGCAGAAACATCCTCCATGGATCACTTCCAGATGAGGGGGAGGGAGGTGGGAAGCCTTCCCGCTGCAGGGACAGTGAGGGATGGACGGATAGGTGTGTGTGCTCCTTTTCACCATTTTGGAGCTGGAAATCTGAAGAGTTTACTGCCCCTGAGTCCTGGGGCATCATGGACTACGTCCAAGTGTGCTCGTATGTTCCTGGGCTGGCCGGAGAGGTCTTTCAGCTCTTATCTTTTATTCTGTCTGGCAGCATTACTAATCAAAACCATTTTTGACAGTTGTCATGAGCTTTCTGCAGGCTGGCTTGTGGCTGTTTTCTGTCCTTCTGCAGCGTGGTTGGAGAGGAGAAAGGTTTTAGCTGGCCTCAGTGGATCGTTTCTCAGATGCAGAAACCTCTGGTTGGTGCTGGTGCTGGGGAAGCTCGCTTGGACCTCCTTTCTCTAGCATTTCTGTCAAGGCAGAGGAGATTAAATGCCCTATTTCTCCAGTTTCCCATCCTGGCTGCTGGCCGGGTTTGTGGGCAGTTCAGTTCATGAGCAGTTCATACTGCCAGAATCATTATATATTTTTTCCTAGCTTCCTGATATTTAGTTGATTGCAGCATTGAGCTGTTCAATCCTTTGTGCAGAGAAAAACTAGAAAAGGGTGGAAGTCAGTTACAGTCTGGGACAAGGAATCCCAACTAAATACCAAGCATTTTTTGGGAGGAGGGTGGCAGGAAGGAAAGGGAGAAGAACAGGTAGAGAAGAAGTCAGGAGAAGAAAAAAAAAAAACGTCATCATCTTGGAAAAAGTTACAAATACCACAACTGCAGAGTGCTGGGTTTAGATGAAGATAATTAAATAATAATGCTTTTATTTCATCCTCCTGGCAGCACATGGTCCTTGATTATTTCTGTGCTTGCTTCGTTTGTTGAGTGTGTTCTGCAGCTGGAATTTTGAAATCCCTTTAAGGGGAGAAGCAAGGGGGTGTTCCTGCAGCGGACACGCGGCAAAGGGTAAATGCAAAGTCCATCACCACAATGTGTATTATCTTTTGGGTGTTACAAAGATCACGGTAGTTTAGTTGGGTAGTAGAATAGAGGTTAAGTTAATTAATAAGAGAGTTCATTAACCCTGCAGGTACAGATTTGGTTCAGTGAGGCAATGGAATTTGTTGGTGTCATAGAAATCACGCTGAACTGATCAAATATTTATTCGTGCCTGTGTTTACACAACAAATCTGCAAATATTCTAAGGAAGGAGCAAGACTTAACTCAAAAAGAGCCACCCATGCTACTAATCTTGTTACTTTTAATGCTAGTTTATTTATACTGTATTAGCGATGAGTTTTACAAAACCCCAAACATCTAGTTAGGGGATCAGCGTTCATTTATTATTTGGGAGAGGAGAACTGTTTTCAGTTAGTACTTCTGCTGTGTAATATGCGTGGCCAGGTGCGGGCTTTATTTGCTTTCTACCCTCTAATATTCAAGCTGGTTTTCCCTCTTCCCCCACAAATCAGAGCAGATTTGGCCCTTGTGGGTCTAGAGCTTCTACAAGAAGCTGGTCATTGCTGGGGGTTGTGAGGGTTGTGGATATGTGCTTTATTTTCATTCGAGGCAGGCAGTTAAACATGATTTACCATAATAGTATTGTATTATCCTTGTAATGAAGGTGCATAGATGTTGTATAAGTAACCTGAGGAAAAGGAGATCAAATATTGCAGAAGGCAAAGGTGGGTGTTTGGTGCAATGTTTTCTCTGGGTGTTCACATTCTGAAAGGTGAAAATGGAATAAAAATTGAGGAGTTTCAGAAAATGAGTACAAGGCTGTAATGAACTCTTTAAAATATGCTTCATTGCAGGATTTAAGTTGTTTAGTGTTTATAGAGTTCACAGATTTGTTGCTTTTGTAGAAGGTAAAGGCAAGAAGTGATTTGATCTGCTAATGGGTGAATGGAAAGAGCTTGTATCTCACAGATGTCAAGTATGTACTGATCTACGTATTGTACAAGCAAGGTTCAAATGGGTTGCTAATGAAGGCAGAGACATTCAGACTCCTTTAAAAAAGTAAAAGACAGGCTTACCTGGAATTCGCAGCTGTACAATGGAATGAAGGAGTTTTTTAATGGTTGTCCAGAAAATAAAAGTTTAAATATATGTCTTCTTAAAAGCACCAGTTCAGCTTCAGTGTTGTATTTTAACATCTTTTAAATAGATTTTAAATTCACAAAATATACAGAATGTCAGTAAATTCTATATTGGTATTGTAGTAATTTCATCACAAGCTGTAACAATAAATAAGCTCATCAGTTAAGTTACGTCTGTCATCTGGAGTAAGGTTTAGATAGGGAGGGTTACCTTACACTTGAAATTTTGTGGACAGAAATTGAGAATAAACAGAAATTTCTTGTACATTTTCCTATTCATTGTTTTTTCTGAATCTCACCAAATCTCTTTGTAGCACTCGTCCTTGTGTTCAAAAGCTGCGTGACGGTTAGCTAATAAGAGCTGTAACAATAGTTCATTTGCATTATGTAATCAAGTTGAAAAATATTAGTAGTGATTCCAGATAGACTGTCAAAAACCTTTTTTTACTGTAATTTGCTTTTCATGAAGAAACCACAATTTTACAGGGCAGAGCTGTCAGCCAGCTATTGTAGCCAAGATCAGCAAACTTCGCAGGAATGAAAAGTCTTTTGTGGTATTCCATCCCTTTTTTTATTCTTACCAAAAATCGTACTATTTTCATTTTAATTAAATTGTAAATTGCTGTAAATGACTTCCAAAGATCTGTGCCTTTCAGGGGACATATCTTTAAATGGGTTTTTTAATTTTTTTTAATGCATGTTTAGAAGTAGACGCCAAAATTTGTCAAGCGATTAAAAGGCATGCATTTCTAAACTAATTAATCTTACATTAGCCTCCACAGCTTGCATTTGCACTTTCAACTTCAGCAAAACAGTAACTATTTTGATGAAGTATTATACAAACATTTTATTTTTCGGAATACCTAGAAAATTCAAAACATCTGGAATCTAAAGTACTGTTTTTCCTACAGTTTCCATCAATAACGCACAATTATTTTCCACATCATTTTTTTTTTTTTTTTAAACCACTTGCAAGGAATTTGAACAGAAGCGACCGCTTCCTTGGAGCGGGAGCAGTTGGTCATCTTGGTCTGGAGATGACATTGGAGCCTGCACGGCGTTACGGAGTGGTGACACATGAAGCAGCCCTTTCCCCCCACATATAATGTAAGGCAGCATACATTCCTCACAATGAAGAACAATTTTTGGATTTAGTAACTATCAGCTTGGCAACACATTTATTTCGCACTGAGATCACTAAAACCATCTGTTGATCATTTACGTTCTTACAGACCTCTGACTCCTGCCTCTGAATACAAGTACCTAAAGTCATTGCCGAAGCCTGTAGTGATTCTGATTTAAGGCTTATTCATAGGGAATTGAATGCAAATGTATCTTATTTTTTTACAGCTTTATAAAAACCGGATTATAATGAAATATTTAATGATAACAGAGGCAGAAACAGCTAAAAAGGATCTAAATTCCTAGTTGGTAGTTTCTTTGGGAACACTATTATTTCTTAAATGGACAGTTTTGCCTTTTTATTCAGTTACCCTGACACAATGAAAATATTTCAAATCAGTTGTATTTCAGAGTCACAGTTACGCATCCTAACATAAAATACAATGTCATTTTAAATATTTTCAGAATTTTAAAATGGATTTTTAAATGTAATTTATGCTATATTTTTAAAGTAGGAAGCAGTAAGCGTAATTTTATGTGAAAACTTGTCATTCAGTGGACAAATGTCTAGTATAAATATATGCAAGCATTTTAGAAGGTATTTTAAAGATTGAAAAGAGCTGACATCACAACTAGGTAATGAAACTTCCTCTAAATGGCATGTAACTGTTGATGTCTTTGCTCAAGTTTACGGTGAATTGTGAACCAAAAGAACTCTGAAAACTGTTGTGTGGGGCAGAAGAGAAGTTTTGATCTGATGCCTGAAACTTTGCTAAGCTTTTCCAGTAGAAATCTATTGCAGAAGAAATCAAATAAATTATTTTATTATGTAGTTTAAGTTGAAAGATAGATTAATTTGTGACAGAGCAGCATTTTGCATGCTTTTGTCAGATTTGATCCAATTAAATAAACTTCCCATTTCAATGTATTTAATACTTTAAAAAAAAATATTTAAAATTGTGGCATTTGTGTTCAGAGGTTTTAAACTTAATTACTGTTGGAACAGATTATATGAGAATATTAGATGGCCTGAATATCGCCTATTATTATACCAATTTTCATTGATTTGAAATTAAAAATGAAGAATATTCTGGGCAAAGTGTATTCAATAGGCTGGATTTCTAGTCAAAGCAGATGTGATGTCTTGTAGGGACCCTTTTACTAGCAGCAAGATATTTTCCCATAGGGAATTTCAGAAGGTATAAGAGGCATGTGAGCATATTGTTCTTTTTTTGTTATCGTCGTAGGATTCTTAATTCATGCAGCTTTTTTTCCTCTGTATTATCTATGGAGCATTAACTATGGTGGAGTTTGTTTTTAACGTTTCAAAAAGTAAGAGTTTTTTGGTACATTTATGTTTTTAAGTTTTTCTACCCTCCTGCTTATTCCTCCGTATCCAGCCTGGACAGCTTGAATGCCGGCAGGACACTCTGTTTCAGGAGTTCAGCGTGGCTTGGCTTGTCACAGCTAGAAACCACACAAGGAAGGATGGCTTTTCACTTGGCTGGCATGAAACATTTCCACCACTGGTGGATAATTTGAGGAATTGGGGTGTGCTTCTTTGGGAAGTACAGGGAATTCCCAGGTCATCTGTAAACTGCACTTTTTTGTGGCCTTGTCACTGAAACCGTTGTTGTGAAATGCTGGAACAGGTCGGTCGGAGAGGTTGTGGAGCCTCCCTCCTTAGAAATGCTGAAACGGTGCCTGCACAGCCTGCTCCAAGGTCCCTGTGTAGGACTGTATGACCCCAGTGGTCTCTGCTAGATGATTCTGTTTGTGCCTGCATTTGCGGAGCAGAAAGGAAAAAGATGGAAATTGCAGATAATGCACAACTTTGTTAAAAATAGAAGTGTTAGAGAGAAATTCAGGTTTTAAGACTAGCCAAATTTTCCTAGCCTGATCACTTATCATTAGTATGTGTGATGTTTTAGTTTTGTGAATGCGTTAAAGAAATTTCTCAACAGTTTAATCTTGTTCTTCTTCCATGTTGCCTCCTTTGAATCTCAACACATTGTTCACAGTTACTCCTTGGAGAAAGGGTACAAACTTGAAATGTTTTCTCCTGATGCCCACCCCCTTCACCTTAAGCATTACACCAACAGTAAGCCTGAATCTGATTACTCTTTTGAAAGATGAACTTCTTTAAGTATCCCCTTGGATTTTGCATACCTAAAAACCCAATACTCTTCCTCCAGCCTTGTCATTGTCAGTTCACGAATGGCTGTAGGTGGCCTCATCCCCCCCACGCTGTTTGGGTAGGAAGCTGTGATTGCAGGGCTAATCTTCTTAGTGGCTATCGGCATTTGAAGAGGGGCAACCATAGGAGGACATCTATGGTGCTGGATTTGCTGTTGCTGTGTTTTGTCCTTGTTTCTGAATGACATCTGGAATTAACGATGCGAGTACAAGTGTGTTAAGAGAGACCTTTTACTAGTAGATGTGAAAGGAAAGTCACACACACCAGTGGTTTTCAAGAGAAACAGAAGCAGTTTAAGCTGTATCGACAGAATGCTCAATTCGGTCGAAACATCCTTAAAAATGTTGGTGAAAGAAACCAATTTTGGGAAACACAAAAGATTCCATGAGGTTCACTTCATTTCTCAAAGAAGGAGGGTTTGAGAAGAAGAATTGCACTTGGACATTGCCCTGCCTTGTTGTGGGTGTAAATGAAGTAATATATTTTGCAGTCCGATGCTCTGGAGCTCAAACATTCATTTACAGATGGAGCGGGGGGAACATAAGGTGATTAAAAGCTCTTTTATATATATATTTTTTTTTTTTCTGCAGGCAATTATTTAGAAAAGGGTAAACCCCAGTTAATCCATGTCTAGGAAGACTGAGGAATTAATCTAAAGAGGTGTCTTGGATATTACATTGGTTGAGCTACAGCTGTCTTAACGTAGCGTAGCTGGGTTCAGCAAGTCTTGCAGTCATGTAAGCATTGAGCAGCTTATTTTTTAAATCACTATTTAGAAGGAGAATCAGCTACTGCAAACTTATTTGTAAGCTTTCTAAATGTTTTTTCAAACAGCCTGCTAATTACTTTTTAACACAGATCCTTAAATGTTCGAATTTTTTTTTTTCTTTCTAATTAGAACCAGATATTAAAAACATGTTTCATGACAGTTGGAATTGAATCCAGCTTCCCGACTTGCTATGGAAACAAGTCTTTAAAACAAATCTGTTCTTGTGTGCTCTGATGTGCCAATTCATGATTTTATGTAACCAGTGAATTTTTTTTTAATGCCTTTTTGCAACCGGCTTGTAAAGAGAAAAGTATTACAGAACCTATGGGTTTTTGGTGTTACAGCCTGCCTGCCGAGTCAGCAATCTGTGTCTCTGTTGGAAGCGTGTGCTGGTTGTCCCACTGGCGTAAAGAAGGGGTGGGACAACTGGCACAGAAAGGTGTGCACCCTAACTAAGGGTCAGCCCAACTGAAGTTTCCCCAGAGCTGTGTTCCTTGTCATTTGCACATGACAATGTCGTCTTTTGTAATGGCACTGTTATTAAGAATTCCGAAGGGATCAGGTGCTTTTAGGAAGAGTTGTAGCACGCTCTTGGTTTTTTGGTACTTGTTTGTTAATTTAAGTGTATAATATTAAACAGCAATTTCAAAAATGAATTTGTTTAATGAGTTGTAAAATACCATATAGCTATTTTTTTCCCTTAGCATCCCACTTGTACCTGACAAGCTATGGAAGACCATTATCTGGGATTGAGCGTGTCTGACTTGAGTGAAGAGTCTTGTGTAACTGCTGCAGCGTCACGGGGGGTCTGTGCACTGTTTAGGTGGTTGGTTACACCATGACCTGAGTATCTGTCCTCAACAGACCTCTCCCTTTGCGATACACTTCTCCCTAACCTGTTCAGACTTACTGAAGTAAAAGTTATTTTATATATAGTCACTGAAGTGATTCAGTTGTCAAATGGTTGCTAAAGGTAGGCACTGCTTTAAAAAATGCTGAAAAAGGTAAAACAAATTGTAATGATGAGTTTTCTGGTTTTTAAATAACTAATTTGTGTGTCTGTTTCTCGATGCAGGCCACAGAAACATTGTTCCGAATGGCAGTAGCAAGAGGAGTTATTACACCTTTAAGACATGGAGAAGTAAGGCTAAACATATATAATTTTTCTCTCTTTTTAACATGTTTTATTAATAAAATGCTTTACAAAATCCTGGGACAGATATCGTCTTGAGGTAAGTGAAGAGGGCTGGGCTATACCCACGTACATACCTATGTTACAACTTTATGTAAAAGAGAACAAAAATTTAAATCCTACTCAGTGGGAGACTAAGTGTTCTTCAAAAAAACCCTCTATTTTTCTCTTTGCCTGAATCATAATTTAGCTTTATATAGAGCTGACTCAGAAGACTGTCCCTTTAGTCAGGTAATTTTTCCCTGGATTTTCTCTATTAAAAATTGTAGAATCGAGAGATTAACGTGAGACTGAGCTTTGTTATTGGGTAGCAGTGGAGGTTACTTTATCCTTTGTCCATTTCTCTGAAGAAATAGTCACTTCACGTAGTATATGAAGTATTGATACATTAATTATTCTAAAGAGGATAAATATTTTTTAATATTTAGTTGTTCATACATGCTTCTGTTGATGGTGAACATTCATTTCCTTCTTTGTGTGGTTTTATACCAGGCAGACATTGTTCTGAGCATTGCTGATTAAATGTCTCCGATATTAGGTGGTGCAAGTTTTGCTTTGGTCAAATTTCATAAAAAAGAAAAAATACAACTATAGTCAGTCATGACACTGGAAAGGAGATCTGATCTGAGCATTGCCACAGCTGGATGCTACGGTGTGCAGGGTTTTAAATGTAGAAACCTCAGTGTGTTCCCATGGTGATCTGATTTTGATCAAATTCTTGGGTAACTTTATGAAAATTTAGTAGATACAGTACTCCATCTAAGAGCTAGGCCTAGACTTACCTAGAATCCCAGCTGTGCTGTGAGATGTTCTTTATACTGATGAAGTTGCCTTAGTTTCTCTTTTGAAATGAATTGATACCTCTCTGCATCAGTGTCTGAAGATGTGTCTGAGATTTCCTGTCCTGTCATTGTCTGTGGTTTTAGCATTCTGAATATATGGATCCTTTATACTTTCTATGTGCTGCTCTTCATTCTTTTCTACAGAAGAGTGTAATGCAAGTTACGGAATATGTGCAGCCTTTCCAAATTCTCCCTGTTTAGGTTTGTTTTCAGTGAAGGGTACTTAATTTTCTGTGTTTTAATGATGGGGTTGCCCAGGGATTTCGTGGAATCTCCATCCTTGTAGTTACTCAATGAGTCGTGTGATTTATGGAAAAATCAAACAGTTTATTTGTTTTTAAAAGTGTAACTAATTGTACCATGCAGTATAAAATACTGGGATTATTACAGGCATGATGATCTCTGTTGTGAATTATATTAGTAATTTCTGTATCTGCTACATCTTACGTTGAGCCAGTTCAGCTCACTGATCTTGTAGAAGAAATTTTTTTTCTTTTTTTTCATATATTTCCTCTGATCTTTTAGAAATTAAACTGCCTCAAGGGCTAGGGAGCGCAGAGGGAGCAGCTGGCAGCGAGCCCTTCCTGCTCTGCCTGCGGAAATGAGGCAGCCGCAGAGGCGGTTCTGTAGCCGAGCCGGCAGCTTGCACTGTCCCAGTACCTGCCAGGCGCGGCGCTTCTTCGAGCCACGCTGACATCTTGCTGCCTCGGTGGCAGGGGTGAGCTCCTGGCCCTGGCCAGGGCCAGCACCCGCGGGGAGACTTTGCTCGCAGTCGGTTCTCTCTCCTGTGTGTGCCCCAGCCCCGAGGTGCGGAGGGCAGGTGGCTGCGCATCAAGAGACACACGATGGGTCCAACATGCTGCCTTTGGAGGGCGGCAGGATCTTTAAGTGAACGCTCCTGTTGCTATCCAGCCATCACCTTCCGTGTGACCCAGCATGCTGAATTTGTCCCCTGGTAAAGAACGTCAAAATTCGATTTGAAAGGCAAGTCAAAGTAATCCAACTGCAGAGCTGGGGTTTGTCCTTCCGACACGCTACAAGTGTGATTCATCCCAAGGATGCGCCAGTCCAGAGGTGACTTCAGCCACCAAAGTTTTCTCACACCTTGGTGTCAGGGTCTCTCTTGAAATCAAGTCTCCGCATTCACGAATTGCCTGAAGCTGGGAGTAAGGTTTTAGAAATGCTGAGTATCGTGAGACATATTGTAGAGGTTGCAAGGATGGCATTTTTTTGAAACCTGGCTTTGGAAAACCATTTTAGTAGCTCTTGCATGACAAATTGTCACTTTTTCTTTGTTCCCATTTAAAAGATCCCGTGCAGTCCTCCCTGACCTCCACACACAGATTCTGGGGAGAGCCCTTTTCCTCTAGATCAGCAGGATTTGCCCATCTCTTGAACCTCACTCCCCGTTCTGGCTCAGCTTTGGAAAAATCAGATCCTTATTTCAAAAATAAGCACCATAGCAACAGTATGACCATTTAACCATTTATTTCAACAGACATGAAGAACAACCCTACTGACGAATAAAAAAAATACTACACCTTCTGGACAAGAAGCAAGAAACTACAACACTGACCTCTGCCAAGCTACGATCACACCCCAAGTTTAGGTAAGTGCTGTTGCCTCCAAGTATTCACTCCTTGGTTTGGTTTTATTCAGAGTGGTATCCTCGCACTCAAACATCTGCTAATTGACCGAGCTGCTCCTACAAAATGACATCAGTTGTTCTTTTCTACTGACATACTTGGCTGCTTGTATGTTGTGAGGATGGGGCTCACTTCTAATACCTGAACTATATATAGACGGATGATGTGCTTTACATGTAAGCATTCACAGATGTTAAGCATTTCACAAATATGAGGCCCTTTTTGGAAAAGACTTTAATTCAAGGACTGCAGAAGTAAATCTTGTTCCATAAGGTTAAGGGAAAATTGGTATGTTCTTGGACATAAGCAGCAAAAACCCACATTCTGAAATTCAGCTGGATGTAGCTAATAAATTGGACTAACACATTTTAGGAGAAGCAATAAAATGTGTTTTGAAACACTCAAGATGCCCCAGGAACAGTCTGTATATAGAAAAGAGCTATAAACAGAGTTAAATTCAGAAGTACGTTTTCCCATAGGGCTTGAATTATCTGACATGAGTAGTCTGTTCACAGCTACACCCAATTCCAGAATTGATGCTACTCACCTGAAAAATTCCCAAGACTATTTTTACATATATTTAGTTACTTCCGTGTGTTCTTTAGAGTGTGCTAAATTTTTGCTCCTCTGAAAGCACCACACGTACTCCATAGTACGAGTACGAGCTCTTTATTCAGGAAAAAAAAGCTTACTTACTTGTTGCTGAATTCTTCATTAACTAACAGTTTTTAATATGACTGCACAAGACCATCATGGAGTTTTATTTAAGCTGATTTTCTTCGTTTTAAGTGTTGTGCTGTGCTTAAGATCATTATTGATCTATAAATCAGTTGAAGGATGGGCAAATTGTACAAAAAACAGCCTTAAGAGGGTTGAAAATCTCTCCTCTTTCCCTTGGGAGTTGCCAGTTACCTCTTCACCTAATTCAGGTTCAGTCCATGAAGTACAATTTTCATCCTTTAGAACAATTCTTTCTCTCAACAAATAATGAAACTAACTACTCAGTACTGGAGATAAATACTTATTATAATGTAGTTATAGCCAGCTTTGCCTCTTTTGCAAATAATTAAGATTTTTTTTCAAGCATTCCTATGCTTAAATGAGATACATCTCTATGTGGGGAACTTTTGTATGTACTAACGCTAGCTTAGGTATTTTATAACACACACACGTGAGAATAAAAATTGTTTATTAAAATAGTTATGAGGTCATATAACTCATTCTTCACTATAAATATTAGTTATGTTACAGATAAAACATCAGGTTTGTGTAGGGTCCGGGTTTTCTTTCATTTTTAACACAAGCAAGGTATTTTCCTCCCATTTTTGAACATCCATTTCTTACTCATCCACATGATCTTGAAAGTATTCATCCACAAGAGCAGATTTATCTTCTTCGCATTCCTGCCGAAAAGAAAACAAAAAGGTAAAACTCAGCTTTTCCCTTGTTGTTGTACATCGCCTGTTTTGTCACATTTTATTTTAGAAACCCCAACAGGAACAATCTCTAATACGGTTTCATAAAACCACGCAGCAAAACTTTCTGAAATGCAATTTGTTTCTAGGAGTATCAAAATTGCATAGGTCAAAATCTAGATGTGGGTATTCTGCATAAAGAGTACAAACCGATTTTTAAAAATGGGATTTATGTGCTGAATAATAAAACTAGACCGGGCTTGGAATAGATTTTAACACAGCAGTGTTCTATCATCTACTTTGCATGACAGAATTTATTCCTAATCTGTATCTCACATACTACACATGGGTTCAACGCAGGAACTATTGAGGGAGTTTGAACAGTCATGTAGGAAGAAATCTTAGTGATCTTAACGGTCCTTTCTGACCTTTGAATTTAAAATTCCATTACTTTTGAAAACTAAAGCGTTACTTTTGAACACAACTGTTTGAACAGTCCACATATGCGAGATGATAGGAAGGAATTTCACTTTCATCATTGTAGGTGAAGACATTATATGCATTGTCACTAAAAGACTACACCCGGCTAACTGTGAACCATACTAACACAGTGATTTACTAGCATGGCAAAGAACGTATTTCTATTATAGCTTGTATTATGGATCCTTTTTAACTTTTCGTCTCATCATCACGAGTACCTTACCTTTGGTTCTTTAAACTCAAGATCTTCCCCATACTGAATGGTAAAGTCTATGTGCTGCAAAACGATGTTTATACTTTCCTCGTCAGAGCGATCAAAAGGAAGAAATCGAACCATCCCGTAGTCATCAATCTAGAGAAAGGATTCAAAGCGTGTTAGTAAGAAAATGCAGAAAGTTAGTTCTCCATCACAGCACTCTAAGCCACTTCCTTATCCATATTTAATGTCTTCCCTGTCTGGACTGCTAACATATCATTCAAAGCCGCACTGCAAACATGGCAATTCCCCAACTCAGAACTACACAGTTCTACACAGTAGAAAAAGCCATTTTCCAAAATTATTACTAGAGCAGGATTCACAAGAAATGTATTGGCTACAATCCAAACATTAGTATCAAGAATCTGATGCTAATCTGAAAATAAAAAATCAAAACCCGAGTTAAAATAGACAAAAAGTAAAATGCTCTAGTGCTTGAGAATCTTTTAGATCCCAGCTTCGTTAATAAGTCTGGTAGGTAAATACATAGTTTAAGGGCAAAGAGGGAAGAATTAGGAGAATTATTATAATACATAGAGTATCTATAAGCAATGAAGTTGGCAACCATATGGTATAGTTTATAAAAACAGGACTGAATATGAGGGTACCAGCTAAAAAGCAATGTACCTACCAGTCCACATATCGATTTAGTCAGTTTTTTAAACATTTTGCTTTTCAATATATTTGTAGAGTCTTCAATCATAGAATACATATCTGGATCCAAGTACCTGGGAGAAAAAATCATCAGTAACATCGAAAGAATCCTTGGCCACAGAGCAAACGAGTCTCTGTGCAAGAAAGCTTTGAGAAAGACCACAGGGAAAAACTTCAATTTTGTAATTTTAGCACAAATGTAACAGTAACACATAAGTAATTCAGTATGTTCAGCATTAAAAAACTGATAGGATCCCCTCCGGTTTAGGTTTTGAAGTACAGGACCCTGGAATGCCATTCAGAATGACATAAGTTATTCAATATAAACTATTTACCAAAAAATAGAGATAAGTACAAACATGGAGTCAGCCTTTTGACTCTAAGTTGTAACCATCCTATCAAAACATTTAAAGACTATGTTTGATACAAAACAAATGCATCTTCTCCCATTCCAAGAGAGGATGTTTTAATTGTGGGAAACATTAGACTGAATTTTGAGTGACGTTCACCTCAAGATATTGCACGACAGAGTACGTTAGTTTTTGGAACTTACTTTTCTATTTCCTTCTTGGCTTTCTTGCTCAGCAAATCCATTTTGGTCATGATGTTAATCTGTGGAATCTCTAAGGATATCATGGCGCTGAGTGCTGCCAGAATTCCAGAGATAAACTTAAGGAATATGAAAAAGTAGTTAAGTACAGAAAACCAGAATCCAAACATGCAGGATGCTCTACCACTGACCGGATCTAGCCAATACGTGAAACATGGACACACCACCAAGCGGGGAGTCCTTATCTCTGCTCGAAAAGGGAGGTGCCGAGCTTCCCATCTGCTGTCTTACTTCCAGAGCCTCAAATGTGGATCTGCCACTGAAATGGCCATTACAAAACCCAAAGCCTATCTCGAGATTCTCCCTGCTAGACAGAAAAGTGGAGCTGGAGCTCTCTCTCCAGATCCAAGAAAGCTCCCATAGAATCACAGAAGAATTTAGGTTGGAAGGAACTTTTAGAGAACATCTGTTCCATACCACTGCTCAAATCGGAGAGCTGCAAAGTCAGGTCAGGTTGCTCAGGGGTTTTGCCCAGTCAAGTTCTGAGGATCTCCACAAATGTACAACCTCTTTGTGGCCCTGTTCCAGTCTGACCACTCTCGCAGCGCAGGACTTTGTTCTTTACATACACCTGGAATTTCATCAGCTGCAACCTGTGTCTGAGGCAGCTGAAGGCTGCAATCACATCGCCCTGGCTTGGCATTCTTTCCTCTAGGCTAAACAAACCCCGCTCCCTCAACTGCTCAGATTTCTTGTTCTGTATCAATACGAACTTTTACAACCAATTTCAAATGGATACCTTAAAAGACTCCACCATAAACTGAGAATCCACAAGAAAGACTCCACAGACGCGGAACTCCCACTGCTGCAGCTGCTCCACCAGCTGTTTCATCACTGGCAGGTGCGTATAGAGCTCGATCTGACCTAGGGGTCAGACACACGCGGGATGTTAGAATGTGGAAATGTGAGCAGGAGCAGCTGTCCGTTACATAAATATGGGCACTGCACTTCATATGAGTAAAAGCTGATAAAGAAAGCATCTGTCGCGGTCCAGGTGCCAGTGTCCGTACTGCCTCCCAAAAGGGAAGAGGATCGAGGGCAAGGCGAGATACTACCCCAACAAGCTCGTAGGCAACCACAGAGATTGA
>JAVSBS010024546.1:35359-68298 GCA_033124195.1 Coracias cyanogaster | reverse complement strand
GCAGAGGGGCAGGATCCCCTCCCTGCCCTGCTGCCCACGCTGCTGGGGATGCAGCCCAGGAGGACATTGGCTTCTGGACTGTGAGCGCACATTTCCACCTCATCTCAGCTTTTCACGCCCCAGCATCCCCAGGTCCTTTTTCGCAGGGCTGCTCTCAATCCATACTCCATCCAGCCTCTATTTGTGTTCTTTTTATTTCAAGGTTGGGTTCACTCTGTCTTTTGTAAGCACTAGAAGAATCTCTCTCATCCCATCAGTAGCCTCAGTCGTGGTTTTAAACACCAGGAATTGTTTCTTAGCCCCAGCAAATCGATTACTGGACTTTCTGATAACCAGAGTACAGTGGCATTTATAACACAGCCCACACAACCCCCTACTGGAAAACTCACTCAGGGCAGCAACAACACAAGTAACTGCAGAAAACCAATGATTTTCCCCAAAATTGGTAAGTTAAAGTGAATTTCAACATCAGAAGCCCGAGCAAAAGAAAGAAAAATCAATACAGGCAATTCATTCAAAAGAGCTGGTGCTGTATCGTCAGCCCTAACTCAAATGAAGGAAAACTGGGCCACGAGCAGGGCTGGATATACACAAACAGAACCACCTCAGATGAGAGCTGGAACGTCTCTCCTGTGAGGCCAGGCTGAAAGAGTTGAGCTTGTTCAGCCTGGAGAAGAGAAGACTCCAGGGAGACCTTATTGTGGCCTTCCAGTATCTGAAGGGAGCCTACAAGAAAGCTGGGGAGGGACTTTTTATAAGGGCTTATAGTGACAGGACGAGGGGTGATGGCTTCAAACTGGAAGAGGGGAGATTTAGACTGGAAATTAGGAAGCAGTTTTTCACTCTGAGGGTGACGTGACACTGGAACAGATTGCCCACAGAAGCTGTGGATGCCCCAACACTAGAAGTGTTCAAGGCCAGGTTGGATGGAGCCTTGAGCAATCTGGTCTAGTGGAAGGTCCCTGCCCATGGCAGGGGGGTAGGAACTAGATGATCTTTAAGGTCCCTTCCAACCCAAACCATTCTATGATTCTATGTTCTCCCACCTTTACTGGAAGATACTTCTCTTTTTAAACATGCTGAAAACACACTTAAAACTGCAAATACAGAAAACTCATAAAATAGCAGAAAACAAACTGGATGTATCTAAAAAACTGAATTAACATAGGACACATCCCAGCGTCCCGCTGTGCTGAACACACGCTGATGCCATCAGCCAGCCAGGCTACCCTTGTGCTCCCTCTGAGCCTAAATTCCAGTGATGCTTCCTCAGCATGTCCTAATCCTGCCATGAATCATCAAGCATTTCACGGTGCTGAGCCCGGATCAACTATAAGAATAATCTGGGCGCAACTTTGTCAAACGCAACGTTAGAAAATGAGTTGAAAGAGTCAATCTCCATTTACAGCTGTTACATACAACCCTGAGGGGTTCCGAGTTGGTGGAATTTTACAGCTTGTTCAGTGTAAATGGTTTAAGTGAGGAAAACAGAGTCACTGTTTAGCGAAAGCAAATTTTTGTAAACTAGAGAGTATTTTATTTTTTAACTATAGTCTATGACTATTTTAGCTACTTAATATCTTAATTGGGAAGTTAAACTTATGCTCAGATTCAAGAGCTCAATTTCCTAACAATCCTTCTTCTCACTGATTTCTCACCAAACACTTCCATAGCAATGAAGCAGCCACAGCAAAAGTGTGAAGGTCACTGTGAAAGAGGTTATGAGATCCAAAGCAGAGAGATGGCAGGACAGGACTTTGTGCTGGGACTTGGCTGTGACGGATGTTTATGAATGGCTGACAGAAGGTGAGGAGCAATGTGTTGACATCTGCTGACAACAGTTATTCAGAGCGGTAAAGATAAGGGCTGGTATCAAAAACTGGAACAGGAGTTTAATGGGACTGAGTCACAGGGTAACAAATGAAATTCGATGTAAATAAATGTAATGAGATGCAAACAGGGAAAGGAACTTTCATGGAGCATCTCTGTGAGGTAAGGCTGAGAGCTCCGGGCTGTTCAGCCGAAGAGAAGCCTGAGAGGGGACCTGATCAATGCTGATCAATAGCTAAAGGGCAGGGGGCAAGAGGATGGGGCCAGACTCTTGTCAGTGGTGCCCAGTGACAGGACAAGGAGCAACAAGCACAAACTGGCGGCCATTTCCTCTTATCCTGTTGTGATGTGGTCCTCAAACATCAGTCACATCAGACTCACTTCCCCCCACAGAATTATGTGCTCGTTTTCACATAGTTCAGTTCCGGTGATGATCAGCAACAACCCCAAAATCAAGAGCCATGAAGACTGAGTGGTCAATGCAGACCGACTTCTGAAAATGCAGGTAGCCAAAAGTGTCAGTACAACCGTCGAATAGATGTTTTTTCAACCATGACCTGGAGTAGAGGCCTTGACGGAGACAGCCTAAATAGAAAGAAGACCAAGCACAGAAAGACAGCAGCAACTGATTCAAATGTTTTTCACCCTTTGGAATATTAGGGAGAGGAACAAGATATCATTTGTGTTTTTTACTGAAATTTAGAAAAAAATACGCTCATAAAATATATGCTTTATCTACCATGATGGCTGATGCCATTATTGTCCCTTCCTTCGCAGATGTTCAAATGGGTAATCTAAAGGGATCTGCTTTGTCAGTTTTTCTACTGCCATCAGCCGAGGAAAAAAAAAACAAAACAGCTCAAGAGAAACAAAAGGCTGGAGGAGAACAAAGTGAAATGCTCATCTTCATTCTAGGCTTTACAAAGCAGTCTCCACATATCAAAACAGCTAGTCAAGAACCATGATTTCTTAGAGCGTCCGCTGCGTGGACACAACGTGATGTAACGAAGAGAGACCAGGTCAACGGTGAGGTTGTTAATGTCAGACATTAGTTCTGCCTGCTTAACGAAGACCTCAGCTTCTCCAGCAGCTGGAGTTTCAACTTCAAAAAAAGATTACATGCAGCCCTCTGCCCTCCCTCCTCTGTATTTTTATACCTGCCAAAATACCTTTGTTGTCACATGAAGTTTTGTGCTGCCGGTTCAGAGCAGAAAAGCTCATCTGGCGATATCGCAGTACCATAAGAATGTGTTTATTAAATAAATAAATAAGTACACGGTGCTAAACTTTTAAAATGCCACAAGCTACATGAAAACACATGTCATTGTTCTGCAGGAAGGTAAACAGGTAGGATCTGTCCAATTCCATTTGATATATCTATTTCACAATATTTTCAATATTTTCACAATATTTTCAGTATTTCAATATTTTCCATAAAAGGGCAGCTGAGCCCCCCCAGTCTTCATGACCTTCAACAATGTATTTAAATCTCCTCTTTAATAGAACAACAAAGCACACAGTCCATGCCAACTCAGAATCATGGAATGGTTTTGGTTGGAAGGGACCTTCTGAGGTCATCTAGCCCAACCCCCCTGCAGGGAGCAGGGACACCTGCAACTAGAGCAGGTTGCTCAGAGCCCCAGCGAACCTCATCTGAAATGGTTCCAGGAATGGGGCATTGACCACCTTTCTGGGCAACCTGGGACAGGGTCTCACCAAACTTCCGCAGCTCTTCTGTGGAACCTCAACTTGTCAGCCTCCTAATTCTAAAAAGCAAGTTTCAAAACATGAGAAAAAAAAAAAAATCTATTTCCTCATTTCTTGAAGCTACATATGTATTAAAATAGCCACTGTGACACATCTGCACAACCATATAAGGCAGAACCTTTATGCAAACCTTAAAACATCTTAGAATCAGAGAATCATTTAGGTTGGAAAAGACCTCTAAGATCATCAAGTCCAACTGTCAGCTGAACACTACCAGGACCACTAAACCATGTCCTGAATTTGAGCTACTTGAAAGAGTTATTGAAATATTATTATGCAACTCATTTCTTTGACTATTAAATCCTTAATATTTTAATTGTTTAGAAACAAAATCACGGAATGGCAGAATGGTTGAGGC
Source organism: Coracias cyanogaster (assembly GCA_033124195.1). NCBI lineage: Eukaryota > Metazoa > Chordata > Aves > Coraciiformes > Coraciidae > Coracias > Coracias cyanogaster. The sequence goes on along the minus strand of JAVSBS010024546.1, from coordinate 64,343 downwards.
TGGGAGGGACCTTTGGAGACCATCTGGTCCAACACTGGTCCTAACAGTTAACCTAGAAAACAATAGAAATATACTTTTTAATATAAAAATGTATTTATATATAGAAATAACTTCTGTAAGTTGGACATCTAGCAAACAGCTCTTGAGGACGGTCACCTTACAGTGAAAGAAGGAGATGGAGGAGGATGTACCCCAAGACTTCCACCATTTTAAAAGCCCTACTGTTCAAAAAACAAGCAAAAAAAAAAAATCCCCAAACCCACAATTCTTGGTATGTAATTATTGCTACAAAGGAAACAAAATCAGCTTTAAGTTAAGAACTCTCATTTCTTTTCTCTTTAGAGGAAAAGGAGATGTATTTTTGTTCCAGATCATCAGTATGTTGCATATTTTTTGTTCTTTTTCAATGGAAAAATCCACCTCTGTATGAGTGAGTATCAACATTAGTAAAAATCCATTTTTTTTAATGCTCACATAGCATCAAATTCCCTGAAATAGCTGCGGGGTAAGAGATTTTCTCTTTGCAGGAAAAAAGAAGTGACACAACACAGTTTTAGCAATGTCCCAGTATTTCTAAACACCAAGAACTCATTCTTTGTATTTCTAAGAACTCATGATGCTGTCCTCATCCAAAAGCCTCCTTCAAGAGACTTCCCAGACATTGTCTGAGACAAGATTCAAATTTCCTGAGCTTTTTTAGTTGCTATCAAGGTTGTTAGGAGGGAGATTTTGCTTCTAAATGGAAGAGATACAAGATCCAATGTGGTATCTATAGGCTAAGAGAAGGATCAGAAATAAATATTTTGATGGACTTCAGCTGTTCGCTTTTACAACATCCCTGTCAAAAAGAGAGCAACGGTTGAGCAGCTGATGAACAGAGATCTTCAGGCTGATGCCACATCTTTTATTTAAAAGTACACAACGTGATGTGTAATAAAACAGAAAACCACATTTAAAGAAACTTTTGATCTTTGATCCTCATGTCCCTTTGAGAACCTTTCCTTGGCCACCAGTTGTGTCGAAACCTGCTGCTTCTGACCATGAGGAACAACTGCTAAGTTGGTCACGGTGGTGAGCTTGGTGGCAATGAAAACTGAAGCAGATCATTGCAGGATCAGTTGTAGGATATCTTCACTTCTCAGAGTTGAGGTGTAAGAGTAGAGGTGAATGGCCATCCTTTAAAAAAGGGAGGGTTTTTTACTCCAGACTCTTCTACAGAGATGGAACTCTCTCTGGAAGGTTTACCTTAGTTTTACAGGAGTATAAACCATGGTGGTTTCATTCATGTTCTGTCCTAGCCTCCACAACCTGGATGAAGTTGTTCAGCTTTTTTCTTCGTGTTCCTCTATCCATATAACAGCAGCATATGCATATTTACAGCATGTCTTCAAAACCAAAGGCCTAAAAATGGGCACATCAACCCAAAAGTTTGCTTTTCCCCCTCAGTTTTCATCAGATAGTTTTATAAATGATTCATTATACCTGATAATAGTTGTACACCTGAAAGCTCTTTCTAAAGAGGTAGATAGGGCCTGGAGAACAAGTCTTATGAGGAGTGGCTGAGGGATCTGGGCTTATTTAGTCTGAAGAAAAGGAGGCTCAGGGGAGACCTTCTGGCTCTTCACAACTCCCTGAAAGGAGGTTGTAGAGAGGTGAGTGTTGGTCCCTTCTCCCAAGAAACAAGTGATAGGACAAGAGGAAATGGCCTCAAGTTGCACCAGGGAAGGTTTAGGTTGGACAGGAGGAACAACTTTTTCACTGAGAGGGTTGTAAAGCCTTGGACCAGCTGCCCAGGGCAGTGGTTGAATCACCATCCCTGGATGTGTTTAAAAGCCATGTAGATGTGGTGCTGAGGAATATGGTTTAGTAGCACACTTAGCAGAGTAGGCTCATGGTTGCACTGAACGATCTTAAAGTTTTTTTCCAACCTAAATGATTCTATGATAGATTATTATCCTCCTTATCCAGAAGATGACATCTTCATGAACATGCAGAACAAGTAATTCTATTCAAAACCTCTTTTCCTGGTGGGCTTTCAGACTGGGGCTTTGCTCGACCTTAAGTGAACAGAAATGATCAGGAAAAAAAAAACCAACCAAACCCGAAAACCAACACCGGACATAAAACATCTTTCAAGACACTCCCATAAAGAGAAGAAAAATAATTCGATAGGAAAAAAATGCGAATTTTTTGTGAGCCTATTTGGCCAGACAATCAAAAAGCAAACACGGGTGTACCTGGCATCCTGACCAGAAATAAATCCAGGACATCCAGTAGCTCACAACTTCACATCTCCAAAATACGTGGCCAACTCTTCTTATTTTTTTTTTAATTACCTCTTTTTGGTTTCTGAAGGTAAAAAAAAGTTTCGAGCTGCATTTGTGCACAGAGCTCAAAAACCAAAGGCTGAGATTTTTTCTTCATAAATCTGCAGGCTTCCTCCTACTCAATTACTTTCTGTTTGCAACCAGTACGAAATATGCTTTTATTCTTGTCGGAAATATGACAAACTACCCTTTAAATGCACAAGGCAGTGTAGTAAGTACATTGCTAGTGAAAAGAACAGCAGTAAGTGTATCTGCCAAGCAGAAAATATAGAATAATATTTTTAAAACTTTAAAAAGGGAGAGGAGGAATCAGTTTAAACAGTGATCAAAACCACTTTGGTGACTGAAAGGAACAATTTACATATATAAATTAAAATGCAAATCGATGTTAAGGATTGGTTTCTGCACTATGCTTACACTAGATTTCCACTTCAGGCGTGCCATTCATGTTTACTGATGACGATGTCACTAACAGGCAAACTGTGTTTTAAAATGTTTGCTCAATGTAACAGAAGAACAGAGTTAATTTAAGTATACATGCAAATCTCATATAAAACTTATTGCACAGACTAATTTTATTTTTCACGGAAAACAGTAAAAAAATTATTATCTAGTTTCTTAAGTTGCTGCTGCAACTAATAGGATACAAACCAATGAATGCTACTAAAGGAAGGTAAGTCGCACAGTTCCAGAAATTAAGGAAATAACCACGATGCCACTTCCATTGGCACTGCAAGAGCCCAACCCACAGAATGGTTTCACTATTTCATACTTGTAATCAGAAGATTCAGGCTGGAAAGTTGGGTGGAGAAGAACCTCAAGAAGTTCAACATGGGCAAGGCACTCTTCTCCCAGGCTAGAGCATTGCAAGGGGTTGTTGTGACCCAAGTGCAGGATGCAGCCCTTGGCCTTGTTGAACCTCATCCCATTGGCCTCAGCCCATCGACAGAGCCTGGCCAGACCCCTCTGTAGAGCCTGATTTGCAACAGATTCTTTAAATATGGGCAAATAAATTTATTTTAAATGAAAGTTTACATGTTACTGGCAAAGAGTAAGAAGTCGTCAAAGTTTCTCATGTACAGTTTATAGATATACCATGGTTTTATCAGAAAACACGCAAGTCAGTGAGAGAGTTCCACACTTGCAGCTCCGCAGCCTGCAGTGGACATGAAGAATAAGACTTATTTCCATAACACATATGTTCAACATCCTAGCTATTTATTTATACAGAATCATAGAATCATTTTGGTTGGAAAAGACCTTTAAGATCACCAAGCCCAACCATTAACCCAGCACTGCCAGGGCACCATTAAACCACGTCCCGCAGCACCACATCTCCACAGCTTTGAAACCTCTCCACGAATGGGGACTCCACCACTGCCCTGGGCAGCCTGGGCCAGGGTGCAACATTTTCTTTCAGTGACATATTTTTTCCTAACGTCCAGCCGAAACCTCCCCTAGTGCAACTTGTGGCCATTTCCTCTCATCCTATCACTTGTTATACATCTACCAAGGGAGTCAGCCACACAAGGAGCACACGCACTCACGTGCCTAGATCCTCCAGACATTCTTTGCTGCTAGCTCCTACTTGTCAGATTAGCAGAACATCTTTTATTACTTCGCCTCCTCTCCTGCACCAGCCTCACTAACTTCACGTTTCCTTCCTCCCTCCTCTTTCCTGGGAGAAGCAGGACTGGCTGATAAAAGGCCTTTTATCTGTGTGGAGCTGAACAAGTCAACTACTGTCTACATAGGGTCTTATACTGAATAATCATTTACGGTAGATTTGACTTAAACATTCTCTCTCTCTGGTTTAGGGTTTGGTATTTTTTTAGCTGTCAACACGTTCTGGTTTGTACAAGTCTGAAAGCAGGACTTCCAAGGTTGCAAAGGGGAAGAAGGGAGCATAGTTTTTAAAAATAGTGAAGAACACATCTACTGTACCCTTTAAAGCGATCCTCGGTCTAAGACAAACAGCGTCAGTAGCCAGAGTCTGCTTGGCTTACCACCCATCCATCTAAAATGTAAAATCACACGCAAAATTTGAACCGCTGGGGTCAGGGACTGCTCTAGACCTCAAAGGATGACAGGCAGCTCCTGGAAAAGTAGTATGCTCAGTTGTTTTTACAGCATACATTAGTTTATGTATTTTAATTATTGTACTGTGGGTTCGATGAGCTTCTCTCTTCTTTTTTTTTATTTTAACCAATGTGTTTTCTTGCCCGTGGAGGATGGAACTTGATGGTCTCTAGGGTCCCTTCTAAGCCAAATGGCTAAACCATGGCAGTTCTATGGAGAACCACCATGGAGAACTTATCTTCAGTAAAATTAAGGTCGTATGATTGGAGAAATATGAAAAGTGATAACAACTTCTCAGAAATATCACTACCTAAAATACACAGACTCATACGTGGTCCCAAAACACTCCAGTTACTTTGCAGAAGGTGCCAAACATTTCTTTAAAGTCACCTAAAAGAAAGGAGGAACAGGTCTCATGAATTACTTTTGGCTGCCCAACATCTCAAAACCAGTCGAACTAGTTGGATTGCAGAAAAAAATTCATCAGTTGAATTAACAAGCTGAACTTGAGGATGAAACAAAGAATGAAACTCTCTGTACCTTTATTTCTGCATGGATCATTGTTTTAAACAAAGATTTCCTTTTTAATTACACTCTCCAGAGTATCATTCTCAGGCAATTCAGCGATCGCTGGTTTTCTGTAAATTATGGCCTTTGGATTGTGACAGGGACTATGCTTGTTAGGTAACGAAGCAGTGCTATGTTGAAAAATAAAGGATATTTTTAAAATTAATGGCTCCAGAACAAATGCAGCGTTAACTGAGAAAGCATATAAATGCAAATAGAAGACAAAAGGAAGTCAAAAGACAAATGGGTTTTGATTTTTTTATGGTGTGCTAGAAAACATAAGAAAGGGACGATGGGTGATGCTCAACTCCCAAATATCTGCCTTCTTACCTAGAAGCTTTAGGTATTAACGAACACCAGAACACAGTCAGAGCATACATAAGCTTGTTGACAGTGTGTAGAGCTCTGCACAGAAACCTCCAGCAGTGGTTTGCAAACCAGGACGCATCTCCCGCCCCTGAGGAAATGGTACCAGCCCAAAAGCTGAGAACAAAGGCAGGGAGAGATCAAAGTGTGGAAAGGAAGGTGCAGCTGTTACCAGGGGACTGTGAAAAAGGAGGCGGGGGGAAGGCCAAATTGGTGGCTGGGGTAGGGCCTGGGCTATCAAACAGCTGGGAGAATTAAGACATATTTTCATGAGGGCTGCTGAATGGTGGAGCAGCCTCAAGATTTTCCAAACTTAAAAAGGATGAGGGCTTCACCAAGCTCAATGAACTTTAAAGTCAGCTCGGCTGTAACCAGAAGGTTAGTCCAGATAACCTCCAAGAATCCAACCCAAACCATTCTATGATTCTACGAAATAAAGAAGAGCCATAGAATCATAGAATCATTTTGGTTGGAAAAGACCTCTAGGATCATCAAGTCCAACCTTCATCCCAACATCTCCCTGACCATTAGACCATGTCCCGAAGCACCACATCTACTCGTTTTTTGAACGCCTCCAGGGATGGTGACTCCACCACTGCCCTGGGCAGCCTGTTCCAGTGCCTGAATTCTTTCAGTAAAGAATTTCTTCCTCTGCCTCTTCCTTCCTCTTGTATACCCAGGACAAGATACGTGAGAAGACACATGTGAAAAAGGAATCCAAACAGAGGTGGAGAAGATCAGGCAGGGTATTGCTGGTGTGGACTCAGGAGTCGGTGCTAGAATTGCTGTTACTACGGAGGCCCAAAGTTTCCATGTTGTTTATTTTCAAAGCATTGAGTTGTGACTAAGCCGCTCTCTTAAATCACAGGAAAGAGAGAAGCAGATATTGGGAAGAATGACTGGATTGCATTTGTTAGAAAAAAGCTGAAATGCTGATGCAGGTGGAAAAAAAACCAAACCAAACAAATAGATACAACCTATAGCAGAGAAACGGTGATAGTCACAGAAGCAGCTTGGAAGTAACTCCACAGCCCTGGTCCACTGCAACTGAAAGACCAAGTGAAAATGAACAGCTTTAAAGAATAAAGTTTTTCATCTGCAAGTTGAGCGCACACGAATCAAAATTCCAGGCAGTGGCTGCTTACGAGCACAGCCATTGGAAAGAAAAATAGCAGCTAAAAGCAGGCAAAGAGCAATCGGCTTGCATCAGCTCCGCAGAAAATGTAGTTTCTTTATGAAGGGCTTTCTGTGTAGAAATAGCGTCATTCTAAGCTTAGCAACCCCGTTGTAAGGAACTAGATGTTTTCACTGAAAATAGAAGCTGACAGTGTGCCTCTGTTCTTAGAAAAATATTATTTTAACCTAAAGAATTCCATTAAAACTGCAGCAGATAGCTTAGCGTTTTTAAAAGGCTGCCTTTTAAAATGCTTTTTAAATGGACAAATATTTCAGTATGAGGCATTTTCATTTTTCACCTCCCAACAGTGAGACACAACCTAAATCAGATACCTGATTATTTTTCCACCCTGCTTTAAGTGCTGACATGTGTTTCTTGGAGATGAAAACCATGAACAACTGAACACCAAATCTACAGAAAAAGATGATCACCGATAATATTGTTTGGAATGTCACATGCAGACCCGCAGCCTTTGTTCCATGCAAAGTATATTATATAAAATGTGAAATGGACATTTCATATAGAGAATTCTAAAGCGAGTCTCATTTTGCGGGGAAAAAGGGAAACGTGCGCTGAGAGGTTGGAGTGTGACGAGTGCAGAATAGTGTCAATAATCCCATTATACCACCTGATTTGTCAAACTTGTCTCTACAAGTTATTCTAGATTTCACAATGGCATTCTTAACCGTTTATGAAATGGAGTGGACCACGTCTTTGTAGCGTTCGCGGCTACTGATTTTCTATGCTTTGTCAGAAAGAATGGCATGAATAGCTACGGGGTCCTGCACTTCATTTCCCTCACCCTCTTACTGAGATGGGGTGTTTTGAATGGTGTTTGGCTATAGGAGAAGATTGTATTATCAAAGGTGGTATCAAGCAGGTGTTTTCTGTCTGGGGCCAGTAAGTTCTGTTGATTTATTCTGTAGCATCGTGGCTTAATGGACCATGTGAGGTCATCAATATGCATGAACAGAGGAAGTTCCACCTCAACATGAGGAAAAACTTCTTTACTTTGAGGGTGACGGAGCCTGAAACAGACTGCCCAGAGAGGTGGTAGAGTGTCTTTCTCTGGAGACTTTCAAACCCACCTGGACACAGTCCTGTGTAACCTGCCCCAGGTGAACCTACTTTAGCAAGGGATTTTGGACTAGATGATCTGCAGAGGTCCCTTCCAACCCCCAACACGATGGAATTCTGTCATCTCCACCTCAGGCAGTGACTGGGAAGTGATATGGATCCTCTCCTCAAAACTGGAAAGTCTATTGAGCTGAGATTTCAGAATAAACAACAAAACACTCCAGGCTCCTAGTGTATCATGTGCATACACACATTCCACACCAAACAGGAAAAAGGCAAGGAAGAAAGACACTTATTTAGAGTGATTAATCCTTAACCATCGAATCACAGAGTAGAAGGGGTTGGAAGGCACATCTGGAGATCATCTCATCCAACCCCCCCTTCCAGAGCAGGTTCACCTAAAGCAGGTTGCACAGGACAGCGTTCAGGCAGGTTTTGAATGTCTCCAGAAATGGAGACTCCACAACCTCTCTGGGCAGCCTCGATCAGTGCTCTGCCACCCCCAGAGTAAAGAAGTTCCTCCTCATGTTTAGATGGAGCTTCCTATGTTCAAGTTTGTGCCCATTACTTCTTGTCCTATTGCTGGGCACCACTGAAAAGAGTCTGGCCCCATCATACTGACAGCCACCCTTTAAGTATAAATCTGTATTTCTCATAATCCAGGTTAAGAAACAGATATTCCTCTTAGTTTTGTACCTTAACTGAATTCATCCAAAGCTCTTTTAGAGCTCACCAGATGACCCTCAAGAAGTACCATAAATTAAGTGATGGCTGTCCTGGTTTGAGTTAGAACCAAACCAGTTCTGTTGAGTGATTTTGCTTTTCATCCAAGTCTCTGCTGGCTAACGGCACTTTCTGCAGCTAACAGCACGTTTTCACAGCGTCTGCTTGGAGCAGTGATAACGCTTGATGTTTAGAGCTACTCCCAAGGATTGGTGTGTGCAGAGCAAGGTCACTGCTGACTCTTGTGAACCACATCGGGGGGTGCAGAAAGGGAAAGGCCGCACGTGTGGGGAGCAGCGGCCAGGACAGGTGACCCTAAACTGACCAACGAGGGATTCCATCCCATATACGGCACGTTCAGTATAAAGCTGAGGGATCACAAGGGTCTTGGTCAGGCTGGCTTTTGCCATCTTGGCTTCTTGACTTCTGGACCCTTCCCTTTGACCTCCTTTCTTCTCAGCCCTGCTTTGAAGCAGATTTGTGTGTTCCTGAACCCAGCTCCTGAACCTGGTTCCCATCAGCTGCTGAGCCCAGTCTGGGACTTCCCCAGTACCTGCTCCACAGCCTCAGTGGTGATGGTGACATAATTGTCATCAGGGGGAGGTTGGGTTTGATACTGGTTTTGTACATATTTGTATATATTCCGTTTGATCATTATTATCTTCATTAAAGCTGTTTTACTTCTCTTTTCTAATCTGGAGGCCTCTCTCTCATTCCCTTCCTCTCCCATGTGGGAGGGGGCCATAAGTCTCTCTCCCTTATCCTCTTTCTCTTCCCCTTCGTGGTTGGGGAAGGAGGGATTAACAGAGAGCGTCTGTTGTAGGTCTTGTGGATCGACCTTAAACCTTGACATACACACGTTTGAAAAGTTAGAGAACTTAGGATTTCAATCTGTTTTGAAAGTTATCTAGATGATTCATGCTTTTTATTTTTCTTTTAAATGTATGGCTGATACATTTAAAAATACACAGTATGTCTATTTTTCGTAAAGTAGAATGACGGGGTTTGGTACTTAAGTGTTTGACATATCATGCTATCCATTAATTTTAATATGGATAGATGTATTTTTTAATGCAGACTGATAGTACGTATTTGTCTTACAATAATCATAACTTCCTCTTCATAAAGTGAAACACAGTCCTAAAAAGTGAAGTTCATTATGCCCGGAGGTATTTGCCGGGTATCTTCCACCAAGGTGTTTTTGACAAGGAGTAAAGTCAGGAAGGAATTACCTCTTTTAAAGTTTTTTTTCTTTCTGAAAATTTTCTGATACCTTTCTTGTATATTCCAGATTTCTTACTCTTTTCCATCAACAAAAGAGCAAGTGCACGGCAAGTACAGACAGCATAAAGTGTTTCCAATCTAGTATTTGTTTTAGGATGACTTCTGGTCATTAGGAAATATGGTACTGGGAAGTATATGGGATTGTTTTATGAACATAATCATTCTTAATTTCATTCTCATTACAAAATGTAATTAGTGATTGTCATTTCAAACACAGGCATGTCTTTTCTGTAACCTGACAGCATTTCTTTAATAACTATTCAAATCGTTGTCTTATATGTCATGTTTTTGGAATGGAACAGTCATCTTGCTTTATACTTAAAACCTGCCCCAAAGAAAGAGTCTGGCAGCTCCATTGTTCTGCCAGGGCAAGAATGAGCTATAGGGAGAATTTTACTCCTATACATGAGGAAAGGCACAATAGGTATTATACGAGGTTGCTGCTTGCACTTCAGTGTTGTTGATGTTAATGTTATCTTAATGCATCCATATAGTTGAGGAAATAGCCAACTATAAAAAGCTATTTACAGTGATAAAGCTAAGAATTGTGTTCACTTTCCTGTATGCATTTAAGAATTCTAAATACTTAGTGAAAATGTAGTTAAGGCCTACACTCAATGGATCTTTAGTATCTGTGCAAGTTGTTTGACTCCAGTTGCTGGAATAATAGTCTTGCCAGTGTATGAATGCAGTGTCATTTCCTCTAACACTTTACGGTAAAAAATATAGGCGCCAACTAACTCATTGCTTATACTGTATGTAGAGTCACTTTGAAGAAGGGATAGTTTAACTTCAGCATAAATGTAATTTGCATGCAATGATTTCCAACAAATGAAATTTTATATTCCTTTGGGAAAACAATGCAAATGTAAAAATCATGTTAAAGATAGTGTTGATGTTTCCTGCTTGCTTTTTAGAATTACCGGTGAATCAACTATTTAAATAATGTCCTAATTTCTCTGGCAGATGTAGGAATGGCTCATGGTCAGTCTGACAAGAAACAAATACCAAGATAGATTGCAGGCACTGAGGAGTTGAGATCAGTTTTGGCCTTTGCATCATAGGCTTTTTCCTCTGGTCAAGTGACTGGAGACAAAAGGAAGTCACAGTATTTCTTCTTGGCCACTAATTTCTAATGTTCTCATTCATTCTGCTCTTCCAATTTGAGTTATTTTATGCTCCTTATCCCTATGTTAGACTTGTTAAAATATCTTTGGTCATGCATAAGCAAAAAAAAGTAGTCCTCTTTAACAGCTTTTAATTGTCAGGGTATATAAACAGATTGCATAAACCCCAAGGCAATTGAAATGCATTTTGGGGGGTTGCTAGAAAGAGGATGAATGTGCTACAGGCAACAAGAAAGCTCTTTCTGTTTCCTGTTTGATGTTCAAAGTTTGATGGAAGCCATACAAATAATAGTTCCTATTTTTTTATTAATGAATAATTCTAGATTTTAGCTGGTGAAATGATAAAAACTGAAAATGATGAAAAGCGAGAAAGGGAGAGATGTGAACAGAATAAAGCAGTAAGTAGTAGTAACTAAGGTTTCTCTTTTGACACTATCTCGTGGACGAGCGGTTGAAGTATGGGCTGCGTGAGCAGACAGTGATGTGTAGAAAACTGTCTGAAGAGCCAGGCCCAAAAGGTGGTGATCGGTGATACAAAGATTAATTGGAAGCCAGTAACTAGCAGTGTACCCTAGGGATCAATACTGGGTCTGATCCTGTCTTAACATTTTCGTTAGTGATGTGGGTGATGGAGCAGAGTATACCCTCCACAAGTTTGTTGATGACACTGAACTGGGAGAAGTGGCTGATACACCAGAGAGTTGTGCTGTCATCCAGAGGGACCTTGAGAGGCCAGAGAAATGGGTTATCAGGAACCTTGTGAAATACTACATGGAGAAGTGCAAAGTCCTGCACTTTGGGGAGGAACAAGACCAGGCACCAGTACATGCTGGGGCCATCCATCTGGAAAGCAGCTTCGTAGAAAAGGATCTGGGCATCCTGATGGATGCTGGGTTGGACATGAGCCAGCAGTGGGCCCTTGCTGCAGAAGTGACTGATGGTGTCCTGGCTTTCATTAGCCAAAGCATTGCCAGCAGGCTGAGGAAGGTGATCCTTCTCCTCTATTCAGCACTGATGAGGCCACACCTGGAGTCCTGTGTCCAGTTCTGGTGTCCTCAGTACAAGGAGAGACATGGACATCTCGAAGGGAGTCCCAGCAAAGGAGTCACAAAGATAGTGAAGGGACTGGAGCATCTCTTCTATGAAAAGAGGCTGAGAGAGCTGAGACTGTTCAACCCGGAGAAGAGAAGGCTCAAGAGGGATCTTAACCATCTGCAGGGAGGGTGCAAAGAGGGTGGAGCCAGGCTCTTTTCATTGTTGCCCAGTGCCAGGACCAGAGGCCATGGGCGCAAACAGAAACATCAGGAAATTTTTTTTTTCCTGTGAGGGTGACCAAGCACCGGCACAGGTTGCTTAGGGAAGTTGTGGAGTCTCCATCCTCTGAGATAATAAAAAGTCATGGTCCTGGGCAACTGGCTCTTGGTGGCCCTGCTTGAGCAGAGGGGTTGGACAAGATGACCTCTGGAGGTCCCTTCCATCCTCAGCAATTCTGTTGTGGTTCTGTGTACTTCTGTTTGTGTTTAAAGAGCTAAGTTTTCAAACTTTGCAGTGTATTTTTCTATATATAGAAAACTAGGATAATGACACTTTTATTGGACATATATTTGATTAATATACAAAATTTAAAATTTAAACCTTACATAAACTTCTCTTAAGCTGTAGAAAAATGAAAAGATAATACCTAAGGTAAGCAATTCCAGCTTCTAAAAGGCTAAAGGCTTCAGTATTCTTTAAAAAAAGTTAAGGTATGAGTAATTACAGTTGTTCTTTTCATATTTATAGGGAGGTGCTACTGATTCCCAAACCAGAGTGTAGTATCTCTGGTGTAATGTTATTTGTTGGCAAGAGGGAAGAGACTCTGAAGCATCTCCATCATATGACAGATTGTGATCCTCCCTGGGTGAGAACAGCTGGCTTTTATGGACAACAGAAGTCTGGTACTTATCTGATCTCCAGTGATCTGAAATCAGTTCATATTTTAAAATATTTGATTTTCTTCTTTCACTGGGAATCCAACCCTAAACCTTGGATAACAGCCTGGTCAGGAGAACAGTTTAGCCTCAGATCTTTAAATACCTCTACAAATAGAAAGCAAGTCTTTGTTTAAGAAAAGATCAAATGCCATTGCTCAGTGCTCAAGTGTGAGCATTGTGGGTGCTTCAAGACTCGGTAATAGTGGGTGTTACTTGACCTTCATATTGATAAAGTTCTGTAGTAACTGGCTTGGTTTATTGTAATAATTTATTGTCATGTTTTTACAATATTAAATTGTTATCTTCTCCGAATTATATTGTTTTTCTTGGCTAGTAGCCTAGTGTAGTTATGATCGGTGAAGATCTGCTCTGCCAGCAGCAGGAATGTTAGCATGCATGAACTTTTGGAACAGTTCTCCCACTCTGAACCATGAAACCAATCTGTTCCTGTCGGTTACAATTTTATGGAGACTAATTCCTTGTTGATGGAATCAGGTGAAAAATACGTGGTTCTGATTAGCAAACAGTATGCAGAGTTTTGGAAGGTCAGAGAGGACATTCCTCTGCGTATGTGCATGTGTTCAGATGTGTGTGTATGACTACGCATGTCTATGTTACATATGCTTCTTCCTACATTAAAAGTGATGGGAGGTTTAATTTTCTTTTTACATACACTTATTTTAAAATATTTATACTATAGTTGATAAAATTGTAATAGTAATTATTAAATATTAGTTTATCATAGTAGAATAAATAGTTTCGTTGGTTCTGAGTTTCAGAAACTCATGGTTTTGAACTCACAACCCTCAAAATTATATTTTGTATAACTACGTAACATAAACTGAAATAATGAGCACTTATTTCTATAAGAAATATGTATTATACAAGTGACTGCCTGGATAAAATAATGACCTTTCATTTGTGAGTATCCTGCAGAGCTGCAAAAAATAAACTGGTATCTGCAGTCTGCCTAATGGACTGCTCAGCACATGCAATTAAGCATAAGTGATTTTTCTGCTCAAGACAGGCTCAAGACTGATTTAGCAAGGAAACTTAATTACTTCTAGCCCTTAGAGAAAATGGCCCAACAAGGTTAAGGTTAAAGTTGGTGGGGCAATGTGGGGAAAGCTGTTGCTGAAACTCCCTCATTTCTGAATTTCTGTTAGCAGTACTGAGCACCGTCGACCTTGATTTAAGCAAATATTCCCACAAAAATTGTGCAGTGTTATTTCTTTCTTTGTTACAGGCTAAAGAGAAAGATAATGGAACTTTGCAGCTTCTTAAAAACAAGTGTTCTGATCAGATCCAACTCCTTCACTGTATAGTTGAAGTTATTCTGTGCTAATGGAAATTAAAACTTAAAAAATTAGTTCTCAAATGCCTGTGTAAGTGTAAGGTCACCATTCTGGCCAGAGAACTCTCAGGCTAAAAGCTAAGGCTAAATTCACATATGCTGCTTGACAGTTGAATGGCATAGGTAAATTGTTTCTTTATCTGGTTATAGCAAAAATGATGAAGGAACAGAATATTAAAAAAACATCATACGAGCAAACTACTTCATACTCAAAATTGCTTCGTTTGAGTTTTTAGGACTGCGTTATTTGAAGGAAACAGGAACTTCAATTCTGTGACTCCAAGGAATACATCTGGAATAACAATTCAGGGGGACATATGGCATCAATTGGCTTATATTTTCCTATAAGGGGGTTCTGATTGCAGTAAAAGGGAAACCTGTTCATTAATTACGCAGAATTAAAAATACATGTTGTGGTCAGTTTATACACCCTATTGAAGTACAGCGAATTCTGAAAAGAATGTGGAAGTTGAGCAAAGAAAAAATTACTTCTCTGTTTGCTTTACACTTGTATTGTGTTTTTCCCCTTGAGGGTTTTGACTCCCTTACTCTTCTCTCTTCATATAGATAAATCTCTCATTCACCTCTGTGGCATTTTAATTTACGAAGATAATACTGTAGTTGTAATTTATTCAGTGTAATTGCCTTCTTAGAAGTGCTCAAAGTCTTGTTCCTGCCAACAGGTATTGACACGTTTATCGATAGAAATATTCATGGTAACGAAACTAAACATGGGCCTAAATATTTGCAGGACCGTGCAGCGTGAGACACTAATTCCCAAAGGCACCTTTAGCACACGCTCTAGTGCTTTGCTCAGTAGGGAGCGAGTTTAAGTATGTGCAGGGTTCCCCTTGATTTTAACAACATTTAACCAAATAAGTGACTTAAATTTTTTGCTAGACAGGAAGTCATAATTTAAGAATGTACTTGAGGGTTTTTTTTTTTTCTAAATCAGAGCGTTGAAAGATTCATTGGAATGAGCACTGTCTTATTCTATATTTACAATCCCTGGAATATTTACCAGCCCTGGCTTATATTTACCATCTTGGATGTCTCATTATAATGAAGAGGTGTAGGGTGGGGTTTTTTGGAGGGTAACAGACAGCCTTTTAAAAGATGATGCTGAAATCTCTCCTTAAATGCATAAGTATTGCTTTCAGTATTCCATTTTGGGAATGGAATATTGTAGCACCATCAATCCGTAGGACTTATCGATCTGTCCCTTTCTATGCCTGTCTTCAGTTGTATGTATTTTTACTTTGAACTGCTCAGGCTGAAATTTTATAAAGCCACTGAGGATGGTGCCCCTTGTCTAAGTGTTCTTAACTATGCAGTCTTGCTTCACCGCCTTTCATGGAGGCAGCTGAGGTCCTTTGCAAAAACCACCACGTGGTGAGGTAATGAGAGACACATGCACTCAGAGACCTGAATTATGGTTGCATCAGGAACATGTGTCAAGAACCACATGAACTTAATAAGGGATGATTCCTGCTCTGAACAGTTAACTACTTAAATAAACCTGGAAAAGGCTGGAAAAAAGTGTAGTATTAATGTCTCTGTGGGAGGCTTGGCTAGATGAGCAACTAGCTTGAAGTCATGCAAGTAAAAGTGAGAAGTAAACTTTTAATCTGTCAACTATAAGGGCAAAATACTGGTTATTTTGCAAGCGGTTGTGCAAAAGCTGTACTCAATTCCTATCATAAACTGTTTAACGGGATTACCTGCAGTTAAAGAGCACTGGTTTGATAACCCAAGTGGTCTCCTGTGGTTTTAGGTTCCAGTGGAGTTGGGTCCCAGTGGCTTAGCAATCTCTCTGTTCTTTGCAACCATCCCATGATCAAGTAATGCTCAGGCTGCCCTGTAAACTTCATGCTACAAACTTAGTGACTAATAACATTGTTGGGATGTAAGATTAATCACACAGCTTTGCCTACCTGAACTTCAGTCCTTAGAAGAAAAGGCTGGTGTTTTATTGGGATAATGTTAATGGTTTGCTGGGTAAAAAAAAATGGCTGGATGGCCAGGCCCAGAGTGTGGTGGTGAATGGAGTTAAATCCAGTTGGTGACCTGTCACGAGTGGTGTCCCCAGGGCTCAGTATTAGGCCTTGTTCTATTTAATATCTTTACCAATCATCTGGGCAAGGGGATTGAGGCACCCTCAGCAAGTTTGCTAGATACCAAGTCAGGTGGGTGTGTTGATCCACTTGAGGGTAGAGGGGCTTTACAGAGGGACCTGGACAGGCTGGCTCGATAGGCTGAGGTCAGTTTTATGAGGTTCAACAAGGGTAAGTGCTGGGTCCTGCCCTTGGGGCATAACAACCCCATGCAATGCTCCAGGCTTGGGGAAGAGTGTCTGGAAAGCTGCCTGGTGGAAAAGGACCTGGGGGTGCTGGTGGACAGCTGGCTGAAGATGAGCTGCAATTTGCCCGGGTGGCCAAGAAGGCCAGCAGCAGTGATCAAGAGCAGTGATCGTCCCCTTGTACTTGGCACCTGTAATATCATGTTCGGTTTTGGGCCCTTCACTACAAGGCCACTGAGGTGCTGGAGCCAGTCCAGAGAAGGACAGTGAGGCTGATGAAGGGTCTAGAGCACAAGACTTCTGAGGAGTGGCTGAGGCAACTGGGCTCGTTCAGTCTGAAAAAAGGAGGTTCAGGGGAGACCTTCTGGCTCTCTAGAACTCTATGAAAGGAGGTTGTGGTGAGGTGGAGGTTGGTCTGTTCTTCCAAGTAACAAGTGATAGGAGAAGAGGAAAAAGCCTCAAGTTGCAGCAGAGGCGGTGTAGATTGGATATTAGGAAGAATTTATTCCCTGAAAGGGTTGCAAAGCACTGGCCCAGGCTGCCTGGGGAGGTGGTGGAGTCAGCATCCCTGGAGGTATTTAGAAGACATGTAGATGTGGCACTTATGGACATAGTTTATTGGTGGACTTGGCAGTGCTGGGTTAACAGCTGGACTCGATGATCTGAAAGGTCTTTTCCAACCAAAATGATTCTGTGATTCTGTAGTAAGACTTCAAGAGTAATTTTTAATTCTCTGGATTTTCTTCACTCTGAGTGTGTCATTCTATGGTCTGTGCAGAATGGAACTGAACAAAGGCAGATGTGGAAATATTTCCTTTCAGTAACAGTGTTTTGCGCACTGTACTCCTCGCCTGTGGTATTCATTACAGCTCATGGGCCTTTGTGAAATCCAGGAGAAAAACGTAGACAAAATTTCCATGTGTCATCTGCATGCCCTTGAAATCAGTTTTACTTTGCAAGGACTGTGCAAGAGACCACGAGTGGGTACAATTTTCCAATCATGAGAAAAGTGCTTGGAATTCCAGACATTTGGAAGTGTGCATGTTTAATAAAAGTTTTAAAGAAAAATCTCTTTTAAGTTGCTGAAAATGAGAACTTCTACATAATCAAATCTGATCCTGGGGCTGTTTAGCAGACTTAAGAAAGTGCCCTTCATTTACTTTAATTTGTGTGGTAGTGATGATGCATAAAGGAAAGATTGATTATTATCTGATTCCATGTTCTTGGTAGCCCCTGAAGATCTTAAAGTTTATTCTCTTGTTTCATCTCAAATAGAAAAGAGCCATTTAAAAGTGGCGGCTGATAAACAATATGGCCTGTAAAGGCAGTGGATATCAAGAAATAATTTCAGTTAGAGACATAAAATGTTGGTTTTACAAAGCATGTCCTTCCAGCAGTTTATTGCACTTGTGAAGCTGCCTTAACTTAGCACATGGAGGTAATTTGAGACAGCCAGCATGGCTTTACTAAGGGACTGAGTGACTAAGGGACTAAGGGAGTGACTACAGCAGAGGACAAGGGAAGGGCTACAGCTGTCTATCTGGACTTCTGCAAGGCCTTTGATATGGTCCCCTTGTCTCTAAATTGGAGAGACATGGATTTGATGGGTGGAGTATTCGATGTATAAGCAATTGGCTGGATGGTTGCATCCAGAAGGTAGTGGTCAATGAGTTGATGCCCAGGTGGAGATGTGTGACAAGTGGTGACCCTCAGGGGTCCATACTGGAACCGCTGCTATTTAATATCTTCATTAATGATATTGACAGTGGGATTGAGTGCACCCTCAGCAAGTTTGCAGATGACAGGAAGCTGAGTAGTGCACTTGACATGCCAGAGAGATGGGATGCTATCCAGAAGGACCTAGACAGGCTTAAGAAGTTGGCCCGTGTGAACCTCACGAGGTTCAGCAAGGCCAAGTGCAAGGTCCTGCACCTGGGTTGGGACAATCCTCATATCTATATAGACTGGGAGAAGACATTCTAGAGAGCAGCCCTGCAGAAAAGGACTTGGGGATATTGGTGGATGAAAAGCTGGATATGAGCCAAGAATGTGCACTTACAGCTCAGAAGCCCAATCGCATCCTGGGCTGCATCAAAAGAAGTGTGGCCAGCAGATCGAGAGAGGTGATTCTGCCCTGGTGAGACCTCACCTGGAGTATTGCGTCCAGCCTGGGAACCCTCAACGCGGGAAGTACATGGACCTGATGGAGCGGGTCCAGAGGAGGGCCACAAAAATGATCAGAGGGCTGGAACACCTCTCTTACGAAGACAGGCTGAGAGAGTTGGGGCTGTTCAGCCTGGAGAAGAGAAGGCTCTGAGGAGACTTTATAGCAGCCTTACAGTACTGAAAGGAGCCTACAAGAAAGCTGAGCAGGGACTGTTTACAAGGGCATGTAGCGACAGGACAAGGGGCAATAGTTTTAAACTAGAGAAGAGTAGATTTAGATTAGATATTAGGAAAAAGCTCTTTAATATGAGGGTGGTGGATCACTGGAACAACAGGTTGCCCAGAGAGGTGATGGAGCCCCCATCCCTGGAGACATTGAAGGTTAGGCTTGATAGGGCTCTTGTCATACTCGTATCTCTCTTACTCATGAGGCATGAGGTGTCCTGACTGGGTGTGACCACAGCGCAGGCAGCACGGCAGCTGGTGCTTTCCTCTGGTGTCCTCTCCAGAGGGTGATCGTGGGCTGGGTTTGGAGTGGGTGTTCATCCTGCTGCTGGGGATCCTGTGCCTAGCCCTGTGCATGCTGCCAAACACTTGCCGTAATCTTGGCTTTGGTGTAGTTTTAACAAGTCTTAATATCTTCTTAGCCAAAGCGTTCACCCTGCTTACACCACACTGGCACTTGTCACTTCAGTGATGCCACGTTACTGCCCTTCCTTTCATTATGGGCTGTATAAGGGCCATAAAATAAAACATTTCTAAGTTTTGCCTTGGGATGTTCTTTTTATTCTTCCAAGTGGCTAAGCAAACACATGTGCTTGTGCCCCTTGGTGTGAAGAAGTCCTGCAGTGTCTCTATTAGGTGGCTGGGCAGAGACTTGTAACCGTGCAGTCCCCATCCCTGGCTCAGAGGAGCTCAGTGTCAGTTGCTCCAGGGACCTGGGTGGCTTTGCATCTTCTCCCCTCCCCTGTTTTCTCCAGTATTTCAACAGTTGGGGTTTTTTAAGACAAAGTCTTGAGTAGAAACGGCCCACCAGATTTGTGCTTCTGTGGCTTTATCCCTGAAGTGAGAGCTATGTGCAGAGAACTGTGGTTAGAAAGTGCCGGCCTTGCTGGAGCGGTACTGGGAAGACTGGGCCAGCCTGATGAAGGGGGACTCTTTGGTCTAATCTATCTGTCTGATCAGGAGAAGACTATGGGAAAGGTTGACTGTAAGTTGCAACATAGTTTTTGTGCTGGCTGCTGTTAAGATTCCTCCACTCCCACTGTGCTGAATGCAGAAGTTTCCCTAAGCAGGGATTTTAGGAGAGCTAAAATTAGACAAAGCTGCTTTTATTGCTGGAATACCTAATTCAGTCATTTTCCCAGTATACATGAGAGTACAAATTTGTCTATATTGATTTCCTCGGGGTATCTTAAGGAATTTTATTAAAGATGTCTTAAAAAAAGAATTGTGTTTCTATTTCTGACATTCTTATCTGGCATAATATTAAACATTTGAAAATATACGTATTAAACATTTTAAGATATACTAATGAACCAGAGTTGCTTGAACTTTTCTTTGACCCATTCTAGTGTTGTCAGCAGATTATAGTATCAAAATACTGTAGTAAATCACTTCATAATTAAATTCTTGGTTGATATCTCAGGGGTTTGAAATTCCTTTGGGTTTTCCCACCACCACCTTTGAAGATAAGACCTGATTTGTCATGTTTTCCATGGTTCTAAAGTAGTTTCTGCTCAGGTGACCTAACAAGCAGATAAAAATGGTGCTATATTTGCGGAAAGAAACGAAGAGTTTTATTTTATGTATCCATTTATCCTTTTTTTCTGTAGAATTGGCAAAGTTACAGCCTTTCAAAATATCCAGGAATCTATATGTAAGTGTGTAAGCCTATCTGTCTGTGGATCAAAACCTTTCTAGTGCAAACATTTTTTGAATTGGAAGGAAAAAAATATTTTCTAGAGATTGACTGCTTAATGTAAGTACAAGACCTGAGAAGGCTCCTACTTTTTCTATCAATGCTTTTGATAGAAAGACAGAAGACATTTTCAAAACAAACCGAAAGATAACAGTTGCTTAATCTTGCCCATTTTGTGTCTTGGATTTATTTCTGCTTAAAGGTGTAGGGACCTCAGGTTGGATTCATATAGGCTTGTTATATTAAACCTGCTCGTATTAAGGCCTCATTCTGTTTTATTGTGGTTGTCTGTTTTGTGGGCTTGGCGTTTGGTTTAAGAAGTCAAATGGTAATAATGGTCTGTGATTTTCCCCCCAAACAATATTTATTTATTTTTTTAATATATGTGCTCCTCCCTTGGTAATATGCCACAATATTGGTCGGTGTTTGAAGAAGCATTTCATTGCCCCACTAGTGAGGGAGGTGTTCTTCAAATAGTATGAAACACTGCCAGAAGTTCTGGAAGCAATCTGAGAATCGCTTTGATGTTACAATATTTGTACATGGATACCAAGTTAAGGACCTTGTACAAGGCTCACTTTAGCTTCTTCTTTTTGCAGTTTAAACTAAAGCTCTTTAACACAAAGGAAGCAACAGAAAACCCCTAACATATGGTTTTGGGTTGGTTTTTTTTTTTTTTGACAAAAGCAAGGCAGCTTGTAATTAGAGTTGAAAAGGACCTTTAATGGTGTACTAATTTATTCCTCTTCCTTGTCCTGACAGGTTTAATTATTCCTAAATATCAGTGAGTAGACTAGCCCACAGTTGACCAGCTCCACTGATGATGGGACAGTGCTGAAACTGTTCATGTCATTTCGTTTCATTTTTTTGTAAGTTGTACTAGTGAATTATTTTTCCTCAGGTAACCTGTGTTTTACTTAATAGTAAATAAGTCGTCCAGACATTTTCTTTGGATCTAATGGGTCTTTGTTCAATTCCATTGTGATCATCCTGGCTGCAATTTAGGGGATTTAAATCAGTTTTACTGGGTGCAATAATTCCCCTTAACATTGTACTCTTTCTTTCTAACACATTTTAAAAAATTAAACTAAAATTGCCTCCCACTTGTAATATTTTTTTTCCCCTGGATTCTTGGCATTTTTTCTTAACTTAAAATAACTCGACATGTTGAACTTTTCCATATTGTCCCCATCAACGTCTTCATCATTATTTCCTTTTTCCCTTTTGCTTCAGGAAATACATCTTTCATGTCACTCTCAGCCTAGGGAGTAGCCAATTTATACAAAAACCAAACCCAACGAAAACCACCCTCGTTTATTATTTCCAGAAGAACTGAACTCCTTTTCTGCCTCCCTTCAACCTTTTGCTGTTGCTTTAAGGGCTGTGCTGTTATTAGGCAGCTTCTCTGTGATCCGTCTCATCTGATAAATAGCTTCTGGTTGTGCACTGCTCTGCTCAGTAGTTTCTGAAGGAATATGGAAGGATGCTGATTACCAGTTTCGCTTTATCCAGACTTTGAGTTATGGCACGGGCTAAGGAAGTAGGGCATAGGAAAGTAAGGAGGTGATATTTCTTTCTAAAATAATGTCCTGGGTGAGTAGATGTGGAAAAAAAACCTTATAAAATGGGAGAACAGAATGTATTACTCTGTGAATCATGAGAGTTAATGTATTTTACTGAGTCTTTATGAACTTGTCCCATAGTGAACGTACTTTTTGTCCAAGTTGTGTTGTCCCTGTAACAGAAGCAACCGTAGCGCACAGGAACAAAGCAGCACCAGGAGCGCAGCAAACCTAAGAAGTTCTACAGAGGCACAACCTCGGGTTTATTCTGAACTCACCTGGTGCTCCAGACTCTGTGAAACAGGCTGTAACCTACTTGAAAGCTTTATCATTATTACAGTTGAAACAGAAAATTACAGTGGTTGGTCTGAAGATAGCAGTTTGCTCAAAGAAGTGCCGTTTTGATGTTCAGAAAAAACCCCGGCAACCTCGTATTGCATGTGGGAGCACATCAAGTATGACAGGAGAGAAGACCTCAAAGGCACGAGCTTAGGAACAGGAATAATGGCATGTTATTGCCCCCCTTGGTTTACATTTCAAATACCTCTGTAACAGTAAAGACTAGACGTTTTTCTTTTAAATATTCAAGCCTTAGTCACTGCAGAAGTGGGTTGCACTCACCAGTGAATTCAGTACTTCCCACTGCTGGAAGGGGAGTCATTCTCTAAACCCTCACTGAAAGTTTACCACAGGTGCTTTTACTTTCCCTGATGCCTCATCTGGGCATGGATCCTTCTGTGTACATACTGACAGTATCTTTTCACCAAGGAGAATCTATCCAAGTCTTAGGTGCTCCTCCTAGCAATATGTGGAGTTTCTCTCAGTAGTTCTCTGTTCTCTAAGGGGGCTGTAACTGATGCCAAGAAGGTAATCTGAAGTGTTAAAAACACTAATGCCAGTAATGCAAATGATTTTTATCTGTTATTACGAGATAATTTTGATTGCATGAATGAAGTATCTTACAGTATTCTATACAAGATGCATATTAAAAAGAGACTTCTTGACCACAACAGTTCATTCTTGTTCACCAAAACGATTACATTTATTTTCAAACCAGCCCAGATTAAAACTTTGTATATAGTGGCATTGTATTTCTACACAGTTTTTTTTTCTGTAATTCGATAGCTGGAACTGTCAGTCTGTGTTTTACCCTGGTGTATAGTTGCTGGAGTATGGGTAACCTGATCTGCTCGGCTGGGTTTGAGCTGCACCAGGACATGCGCTGCCTGCTCTGCTCCCGCCTGCTTTTCTCTCCCTTGTTTTCCCTTTTGTAATGATTCCCTGCGGTCCATGAACGTTAAGGTTCATGTGAGGTCAACCGTACCTTGCAGATAGTGACAATAGTGCAAATAATGACAAATAATGGTAGGGGGGCACATGGTATTTCCTGTATTTACTTCAGAGGCTGGTGATCTGTGAGCAGCCTGCAAGGATGCTGCACATAGGTCAGTGTGTCTTTAGGTTCAGATTTGAACCCCTAAATATTCTCCTGCTCCCAGCCTCCTTTTGTTTTCCGTTGTTTAAGTAATTCCTGGACAAGGAGCATGTTTGGGTATCTTCTGCCTCAGGTTTTGTCTTTTTCATGTCTTGCACATTCATTTAATTTCATTACTTTTAATGGATGTGGATTAACAAAGCTGTTCCTGTTTAACCACCGCCTGAGCTTGGGTAGCATGAAAAGGAAATTGGTCCAGCTAAGGAATCATTTTAGTAATTAATGACGGTGAGAGCTGATGGAGAGTACAGCAAATATTTTCTTCTGGGTTCCAAAAAGAAGAAGCGACTCTAGACTGGAAAAACCCTTTGCAAAGTAGGGAGTGATGTGTAGATACGAGTGATTGTAAGATCAAGGGTTTTCTGTCTCCTTCAGCTGATGCTAAGAAGTAATTTAACAATACTTGCAACAGTACTAGAGGGTAGTGAGGCGGGCAAGAGATTCTGAAAATACAAACAGCAGCAACACCAAAACTCTCTCTTTTTCTTCAGCTTTTAAATAAGCCTGTCCTAAATTCTAAGGTTGTAGACTTCTACTCGTGTTGAACAGCTGATGAACAGCTGGAGTTGGCTGGTGGAAAATAAGGACCTCTTGGTCTCATTTTGATAGTCCTTTGCCTGTGCAAATGTGAGTGCAAGTGTTTGTGGTGCTGGGCGTTGTGGTCGCTATTAAGGGAACAAAGTAAAGATTAAATCCTTTTGTTACTTCCGTGGATTTCAGGGAAATGACTGAAATCCCTGAAATCCCTGGAAATTGTGATACAACAGATTACTCAACGATTTCAGGAGTATTTGTGAAAGCATTCTCTTCAATATAGAATAATGAAATTTGGTGAGATAACCTATAATGTCTTCTTTATCTCTAAGTTAGCAGAAAAGGTTTTTTTTTTCAGGATACTTTCACTAAGATTAGCTGGGGTCTTTTTTTTGTTGATTGATTTGTTCTTACATACCCTATTGGGATACAAAAAAATCACATCTTCTGTATTTGATGGATACCTTGATTTTATGCACTCTGGCACTTTACCAAGTAGGATGTGCACTTTAAGCTGTTCTACAGGAAAGTCTTCTGAGACTATTGAGGAAACAGGCCAGAAACATAATTATGCCAAAACTGCTGACTTTTAAAAAAGAATTTCCAGTGATAACAGGGTTTAAAACTGAAAGCAGTTTAATTTCAATGACATTGCTGAGATTTGAAGGAAAGACGTTTTGCCTTGAGTCTAAATTTTTCTGGACTTGAATTTGTTAACCCATTAATGTAACAGCATAGTGGGCTGTGGCATTTTGTTTGGCTCTTGATTTCAATGTTAATGATAGAGAAGCGCTCCATTTATGGTTGGAAAGAAAGGAGCTGTGTTGCATTGCAGTGAGGTGTTCTCATAGCTTCTGTGTGCTGTTGAGTACCACTAACAGCAAGATAAGACATTTCAGTGGAGTAGGGGACTGGCTCCACCATTTGTTCCTAGTACAGTTTTTGCAGAGACTGTGTAGGAGTAGCCGAGAGATGAAAAGAGGTGACCAGTTTGTAACTGGCCTTCCCTGTGTCCAAGAACGTTTGGTTGGTTTCATTTATATTATGATAATCTGTTATCTTTGAAGTTTAAATAGCATTTTCTCAGTATAATCCCATTTTGAATGCCATGTTACTTCATTAGTTGGCAGGTCATCTGTTCACACAGCTTGCTTTGGGAAATTCAGAATGTCCGTGGTGATTTGGAAAAGTCGAGTCAGTTAGATGGAGCAAATATTTCATGACCACCTATAAGTGCATTTCACCTTTTGCTGTGCTGCTTTAAAAGTGCCTTTCCTGTAATAAAAAAGACTTTCAACTGCCGGGACATAACCAAATCATTTGGTCTTCTGCAGCATTTGTGAAATGTAGATAAAGAAGGTAGTGAATCAAATTATGTTTCCTGAAAGAGCGGCGTGCGGAGGAGCCCTGTAATCTTCGCTAGGTAAAGCTCGGTGTCTTTGTGCTTCAGAGCAACACTTAATGAACTGTTCAAAAGGACAGCAGATGTGCTTTGGAAAGCATGAGTAAATTGGTTGAGCTCTTTGCAGTTGTATTGATGCCTAACACTTGATGCCTGTGTGGTTTAGACTGGAAAAGATGTGAGTTAGAGAGGTGCTGCTGCAACAGAGAGTGGGCTTCTCACCCAGCTTTAGCTGCTTGAAGGTCTCCTAGTCCGTACTAGTTATTTTATCATCTCAGGGAGGTGATTACAGGCTCTCTCCTTACTGAGTAGAGAGCCTAAATTAAAGGGCTTAAAATCCTTGGCTCCTTGGTTAAGATTAGACGAGGTGAATTCCCCTCCCTTCAGTGATTTACATTTGCATAAAATAGTGAAACACACTTGATGGTTCTTTGTGCTAAGACTCATGTTCCAGTCACACCAATAATTTTCATTACCTAGTAAGTGAGGGACAGCAGCATTTCTGTCGATCTTAGGCAGCCCAGGCACAATGTGTTTGAAGGTGTCCACTTTTCTGTTTCTTTGGTAGCAGGTGTCTCTGCAGAAGCAAGTTCTGTGGTTGAGTTTTTCAAGTGAAAATTGCAAATTTTAAATTGAATTTATCATTTTTCATGTGTGCAGGGTGCTGATCTAAGTACATCTTTTGGATGCAACTAATAATTGGGCTGAAAGTTTGACAACCCATTTGGTGAGAAGGCCGCTCCACCCATTTGCTTGACCACCAGGAGTTGTGCTGTCTCAGTTTTCATGCTTTTTTCTTAGGTGGTCTTAAGAGAGATTAACTGACCCAGAGGACACAGGCCCGGTTCTCTGTCTTAGTTTTCTCAACAATGCAAAGCTCTTCTAAATTTGGTCAGGTGTTTTTTAAAGTAATCCATGATTTGTCTCCCCCTGCCGCTGCACAGCCCTGTGAAAATACCTTCCCCTTCATAGAAGCCAACTCACTGACCTGTCAGGGACTCAGCTTTTGATCCCGTATAGTATCAGCCTGTTATTTATCCAGTACCTTACCAGATTCAAAGGGATTATCTGGATGAACCTTCCACCAGTGCAGACCCAGTGAAAAAGCTTAGAAGTAGTGTGAATTGGGTAGTTGTGTCCCAGGTTAAGATGTTGGCATCCCAGAGAAGTTGAACAGCTTCAGCAGGTGCATGGCTATGTTCTTCTCATGGACTTAAAGGATAAAATTATAAAATTCAGATTCATACACAAAAATAATAGTAAAAGAATAATATTCTTTTTTTCTGAAGAGTTTGGGAACTGTCTGGGAGGCAGTGATAGAAGAAACTTGAAAGTTTTCAGTAGTTGGCTGAAATGTGCCCAGAGGTGTGAAGAAACTGTGTATTGATGGTTGGGACCCTGCAATGATGTCAAGAGCTCATTAAATTTAGCTGCATGATTGATGGTGCAGGCAGTGATAAGTGCAGCTCATCTCCCTGTAATAACTTTCTTCTGTTCCCAGTAGATAATTTATGGGATGCAAGATCCTACTCCTGGAAGTGGCTGCTGTCTGCAGTTGCATCAGCAGATTGCACAGCTATTTTTTGAAAATGAGCTTTTAATTACTTTCCACATCAACCATTGATTTTCCTAAAAAAAAAAAAAGTCTTTGCAAATAAACGTTTTGATCTCAATAACCAGCTCATATCCATATGCTTTTAAAGAGTTTTTGTGGACTGTGTTTAACAAGGTTGCAGTTCTTTCTTTGAGTTGTTTTGTATGCAGCTGTAAGTGGTATTATTTGAGTCTATCTTCATTTATATTTTAAAAAATATTTATATATTATTTTTTTTTAAAGTAAAAAAACCACAGTATCATCAAGTATCACAGTGCTTTTGAAGTTCTCCAGAAACAGACTGGTGAGATGTGGTAGACCACAATCTCTGCCCCTTCCCCTGTCTTCCCTCTCCAGCTTTTCCCACTGCTCTGATCTCACTGTATGGATGTGACTTGCCACTGGTGACTTCACCCACGGCGAAAGATGTGACTTGAGGGGCTGGGACAACTCTCGTGGCAGCCCTCATGTTGGTGACTCCCGGCTGGGAGGCATTGGGTGCAGGGAGCTATCCCACTTTCCCAGGGAAGGGCAAAGGGTGAGGGAGGTGGAGGTGCAGAGCAGCCCAGAAGGTGCAGAGGAGAATAGGCCAGTGGCATAATATTAAAGAAATTGCAATGTTTTTAGTTGTTTTGCTACATACCAGTTCTGAAATGTCGTGTTCTGTACTGGGATATTGCCGTGGTACTAGCGACAAAGTAGTGCCTCTGGGCATGCAAAAAAATCTGCCACAGCTTTTAAACATTTAAGAGAATATTTAAAGAATCAACAAAAGGCATGATCTGGTTCACATTACTTTTGTTGTTTTAATTATTTTTTTTTTTTCTGTGTTGTGGTAGGAGTAACAGTAGCAGAAGGAATAGATATTAATCTGGCTTCTCTGCAGTATTCTCTGCTGGTGCCAAGGCTTTTTCCTGAACCTATAACTTTTGTGTTAAGAAGTGAGTGACAGATCCTCTAACATTTAACTGGTAGTGAGGGGAGGGAAAAAAAAAAAAAAGAAAACTGCCAGGAGAAAGAGTAGCATAATATAATGTTTATCCTAATGAAGTTCTGTAATTGAAGAAAAATGCACATTTCCTGGCATGCGAGCCTTTGCTGTGTAATCTCTTAAAAAGAATTACATTAATAAGTATTTCAGTAAAATAACGTTATTTTTGCACTGATTTCTGTATCAGTTTGGGGCTTTTATAGTTCTGAGAATCTTAAAGCTTAATAAGAACTTAGGGAAAGGCACTGTAAATCTAGCTAGAACGGTTTAAAATAGTACTTCTCTTAGCTTTTGCTTAGCGTCTCCTCTTTCCACTCAAGTCTCCATGTAAGATGTGGTTAGAAGGACCAGATGAGGAGCTTTTCAAAGCAAAAGGAGTTGCTCTGTGCTGCCCATCTGTCACCAGCAGCGTGGCTCCCTTGCCTGGCTCGCCGCAGTGAAGCTGCTGCAAGGAAAAGCCACAGAACAGGCACCTCCAGCAGCGGGATGGAGTAGACATCAGTGGTGAGAACTTCAACTTGCTAAGTCCTTCCTTTCCCGCCACACAGAAGTATCTATGCCTTCTCAGGAAGCCTCACTGAAAAGTAACTCCCTTCCAGCATGAGCTCCTTCGTTCAACAGATAACATCATCTCTGCTTTCACCCTCTTCCAATTCTGATGATGTCTTTCCTAAAACACTCACATAAAATCTTAGTTGTTAAGAGCCCTCGTTACCCTGAGGAGTTGACCGTGTCTTATGATGACAGCTGCTGTCAGCTGTACGTTGTGGAGGCTTCTGACTTGGGAGATCATAGAATCATAGAATGTTAGGAGTAGGAAGAGACCTCTGGAGATCATCGAGTCCAACCCCCTGCCAAGAAGGACCATAGAATCTAGGGCGGGTTACACAGGAACGCATCCAGACGGGTCTTGAAAGTCTCCAGAGAAGGAGACTCCACAACCTCTCTGGGGAGCCCGTTCCAGTG
>JAVSBS010024546.1:14086-35259 GCA_033124195.1 Coracias cyanogaster | reverse complement strand
AAAAGAGGTTGCCCCTTTCTTCATGACACCCAGCCCTCATCTATTTATACACATTAATTAGATCCCCTCTCAGTCTTTTCTTCTCTGGACTAAAAAGCCCCAGGTCTCTCAACCTTTCCTCATAATGTGAGAGGCATTTTAGCTTACCATGCCACTTCCCCTTCCTCGTGTTCTTGAGGGATTCTAATTTTTAAATAAATGCAGATAGTTCATGTTGTTATGGAAAACTCTTCCGAAGTGGTGAAAAGGTAGAGAAATACTGATCTTAAATGACATCAGATGCAAGGTGTCAGGATTTATGCATAAACATAAAGAACTATAATCTGTTTAAAATATTTTTTTCTTCCGTTAGTAGACACCAAAATACCATTGTGTATGTATGTATATAAAAAACATTTATAGTAGGTGTCTGCTAGCCGTACATAATTTTTAAGAACAGAAATCCAGGGTTCCTGAGTGCATTCTTCAGTGCGTATTTCTCCTGGCTGAGGTGTTGGCTTCCTCAGCTCCTTCCTGCCGCTGCCCCACAGCTTCACCAGCAGAACAGAGAGGGCAGCTACGGGCCCGGGCGTGTGGGTCAGGACATTTTTGAGGCTGAAAAATAACTATTTATCTGTTGTAACCAAATTGCAGCAAGTCTGAGCATGCTGTAATTTCTAATTATTTTAAAATTTGTCCGCCAAGGTCACTCTAATGATAAATACACTGCTGAAAGGGATACTGAGGCAGTTGAAATAGTGGGAAAACCTTGCTGTTTATTTCTAAATTATGAAAATATGTTATTTATTTCTGCTCATTTAAACCTGTCCCTTCACTAGTTTTTAGTGCTTGATAGAATTTCATTGTGTTCCGAAGCTGTTTATAATTTTCACCAGCATGAACGGTTACTGGACACAGTGGCTTTCTCGACGCTGCCTTGCACAGAATATTATGCTTGGAACGTTATTTTAGTACACGTGCTTTGCAGTGACAAAATTATTTCAACACATGTAAACTTTTAAAGACATATATCTCCTGCAGTTCCTTTTTGGATACCAAGGTAATATCAGGCCTTGTAATTCTTCAGTGATTATGAGCTCTGGAAGCAAAAGAGGCAAGCAGAAATCCTCCTGGTGGAGATGGAATCTTGGATAGTATCCGTAACATGAGCTAAGGAGTTATGTTCAGAAGTCTAATATAAGACATCTGCACAGACTACTGAGAAAAATTATTGTTATTTTAGTATTTACTACATTTGTAATGCTCTTGTAGGATAAGTAACCAGATTTAAATTTCAGCTTACATACGGATTTAATATTTAGAGATGTTAGCGTCTTTGTAGTTTCCAGTTGGCGATGTTACATTTCAAGTATATTTCGAATTCTTCATTTTGAGTGTATCCTAATTTGAACAATTCACAACTATTTCACATGTATTCGTGGAAGTTATAAGATGAGAGGTTCAAGTCATGCTGGTGGAATTGACTGCGTTGTTTGTTAGGAGTTTGCAGTGGCTACAATGTCGTTTTGGTGTGGCTTAAACCGATTGAGGCAGGCGTGAACCCAGCTGCCTGCCCCTGCCCCTTTCAGTCCTTGGGAGGGGAAAATAGTTACTTTCAGATGGATCGGGTCAGTGATTTGTTTTTCTGTGCATCTCTGCACCAGCAGAAGACACATGGCAATAATCAGTAAAAAAAAGGTGCTGGAGAGGAGGAGCGGCGACTACATAAATTGGTGTTGTCTGAAAGTAATTCATGAAGCTTCAGCCGGAACCGAGAGCGTGGCCCCGTGGTGAGCAGACCTGCTCCGCAGAATGTGTAGGTGGCATGGGGAGCTCAGCAGCTTGTTGCAGTGACCCAGTGTTGAAGTGTAGATTTTTAAATTTGGTTCACTATGGTCCAGTGGTATAATAGAACACTTACCGATGGATATCCTGGAGCCTGTAGCATGTATTAGTGATAAATATAGGTAATTATATGCTTATAAATATCTGGCAATCTAAAATTATAGTCATTTTCCAAATTGTTTGTAGTTCTGAAGTGAATGAATACTTAAAACAGCCAGAAGAAAGCCCTGTATAGCATTTTAACATTTTGGGGGCCAAACTAAACTAAATGGGCCTGTTTCAGAACTATTTTACTCTGACATAATATGTTGAATTTAAAGTGTGGAAAAGTACTCCTTGTAAATTATACAATTTAAAGCTATTCCTGGCGCAATTTAGGGTAAAGTTGGAGTTTTGTGTGGAACAAATTCTAAAGCGTATCTTGCTCGTTTAAAGTTTCTTGGGAGTATACGTGTCGGTTTGGTGTTGTATTCAGAAGCGTTGTGTCTTATTTAGGGTATTTTTGACATAAAGTAACTTTATTTTGTATGTTCTTTCCCCAAGTCTAAACTGTATGTATAAAATAACATGCAGTATATATAAACACAAAATACATGTATTGATTGGAATGATTTTCAGCAGTTTTATTGAAAAGTAGCAGACGGAAGGGAGGAGATGACTTCCACGTGCAGTCAGAAAGTTCTTCTGGTGGTAGCGACACTGAGTTTGGCCTCTCTCCACCATCCACCTGCCAACTTCAGTGGATCTTGCAGGAATGTAGTTCTCTTTGAGATGTGAAGCTTTGCTGAATCTGGTTGAAACCAGACTGTAAGTTCTAGAGGTGTAGGTGATAGACAAAGAACTCTCATTTCTTTAGGAAATGAAACTAAAAAGCATAGGAATATTTTATTCTGTGTAAGTTTATTAATGGCTCAGAGGTAACAGTTATAAATGTAGTGTCCTTTCCTGGTGAGAAAGAGGAAACCAATTGTAGGGCTGCTTTGGTTTCTGGAATTAAGAAATGAGGATCACTTCAGCTTCGTGTGTTTGACAGAATATTATTTCCTAATAAAAAATGACAGTGGTTGAAGTTGGATCAGGAACACCTTCACTTGAGTGTGAAGAAAACAGAATAAAATTGCACTTGTCCAGAACTGGACATTTTAAGTATAGGAAATTTTTAGCTGGAGTCACACTGGTAAGAAAACCATGAATGATAAGGGAAAGGAAAAATGAGGCAATGCAACTAAAGAACTCACGCAAAAGATATGATAAAAACAGGAATAAAAGTGAGCATTGGTGCTTAAAAGTTAGATTTGGGAATTGAACAAGAATTAGATAAGTTCCATGATTTGATATCATTGTGCTTTTTATTACATACACTTACGGTCATTCTGTTCAGAAATAGCAAAATACCCCAAACAAAAACAACCAAACACAAAATCAGTCTTAATTATAGCTATGTAAAAGAGTATCTACATTATTTTTGTCAAAATTACTTGAACAGAAACAGATGGGCACAGACCACACCGTCCATGAGGGTTAATCATTGAGATGCTTTACTGGTTGGAAGTTACTGGGAATATTTGCATCTGTAAAAACAGTGATGAATACAAGTGAGTGCAAGATCAAGGTATTGTTCAGGAGTGCAAATGAGCTTTTGAAATCTGCTTTCTAAATTTTACTCCAACATCTACTTGAGTTGCAATTTTATTACTTTGTCACTATTTTAAACTCTTTGTTATTACACTAAAGACACAGCGTATATCTAGATTTATTACTTTCTGTGGTGTTCTTTGTTCCAAGCAATTGGACATTTTTCTCTTTGTGTTAGTTTCTCATTTGATTTAGAAAAAATGGTAGGCACATAGATACGTTATTTTAATAATCATGGGTAAAAGCGCTTCTTTTCTTAAGGTAGGCAGTACGGTGTAGTTCTGTATCGAGTCTGCACACAAGAGCCGTTTGCAAGGCTATTCTGGGATCTTGTCATTCACCAGCTCCCAGAGCGGTTGAGGTTGGAAGGCACCTCTGGAGATGAGCTAGTCCAACCTCCCTTCTCAAAGGGGAGCAGGTTGCTCAGTGCTTTGTCCAGTTGAGTTTTGAGAATCTCCAAGGCTGGACCAGGCTTCACTGGGCAACCCATTCCAATGCCTGAAGACTCTCGCAATCAAAAAGTTATTTCTTAGATTTGCGTGGGATTTCACGTATTTCTGCTTGTGCCCGTTGCCTCCTTTCCTGTTAATGGATGCCACTGAGAAGTGTCCAGTTCAGTCCTCTTAATTCCTCCCACCAGCAATTTACATATACACATAGCTAACATCCTCCCCTGCGTCTTCTCCAGACTAAACAATCCCAGTTATCTCAGCCTCTCCTCCAGGCCCTTGACCATGTTTGTGGTCATTTGCTGGACTCTCTCTGGCATGTCCTTACATACATATGAAATTTGTGCTCAAGAAGCCTTTTCTTCTCAAGGATATTGCCTATTTAAACATTACCTGTACTAATTCTCTTTGTACACAGTATTTTTGGCAAGGTATTAGTCAAGAAATATAACTCCCATAATTTTTACTTTACTCCATAGTTTCAGAGCACCCTTTGTTCAGAGTTTTCTTTTGTTAGGAGATGTCTGAAGAATTTGGTCAAATGCCATGGGTTCCTGCAGCAGTCTTGACAGCAATTAGCCTTGTACGAGTTAGAGACTGTTTATACCTGAAAGGCAGAGAAACTCCCAACTATTTCAGTTTCCGAGTGCCTGAGCACTGTGAAGGATTACATGGGACTGTCTGACTCCACTTCATGCCTCATCACTCTCACAGCAGGAAGGTATTGAGTTGTTCTTGTGTCCTGCCTTGCT
Source organism: Coracias cyanogaster (assembly GCA_033124195.1). Lineage (NCBI taxonomy): Eukaryota > Metazoa > Chordata > Aves > Coraciiformes > Coraciidae > Coracias > Coracias cyanogaster. The sequence goes on along the minus strand of JAVSBS010024546.1, from coordinate 30,599 downwards.
GCGTGTCCGGCTTACTCCTAGTTCTCGGCCAGAGACATCCTGGGTTTTTAAGCAGAGCTGCACGTACGCTATATCTGACTGATAAATGTTTTGAGTTTATTTTATGATGAATTTTCTGTATTCCCTGCTTTGAAAAGCTCTAGTAGAAAGGCCTTCTAGTTCCCAAGCCTTTTAAGTTAGGGGATTTCTCTGTGATCTACTTGTTCTGTCATATGAAAAGGTTTCATGAGTCAAATTCTTGACTTTCAGAAAATCGTGGAGAAATTTGCTTCGTGACAACCTTCTTTGTGCCTGTCGGAAAAATGCGATCAATGTAACTGCAGATATTCTCTGGTAATTGGAAATGAACTATAAAATCTGCCAAATGGCTGTTAGTTATTTCCTTTAAACACAATACTGAAAATCAAGGTTTCAAAAGTCATCAAAGTTCACCTCCACCCAGGGAGGCTTAATGTAGCAAGACTCGCCCTGCTGAGGGCCTGCTGATTTTCTCGAGAGGCCTCCAAAAACAAAGCAAATCTGGAAAACCAAAGGCCCCCAACCTCCAGCTGTCCGGGCATTAAAGTCATGCTTGGGGGGCTTAAAGCTGAGCTATGTCAGGAAATGGGAAATGAACTGAAAATGCGGCAGTGTCACATTTAATACATGTCTTACGGTGTCTAAACCAAGGGTGGCAAAAATCTTCTCTTGTAGGGACTAATCACTGAAGCTGTTCATTTTTCCATTACTGGTGAGAATCCAAGGGTAGCCTCGTTTAATTTAAATGCACCTTACACTACAGAAAAAATAAAGGATTTGATTTTTAAAAAGTCATTATCTTCAGAGTATTTGTTGTGATGCATTCTGAGTTTTTTGTTTCAGGAAGGTAGTTTCTTGTTTGAGTGATACCTTAGTTTGACTTTCCTCTTGCTCTTTTCTTCCTCTTGTAATTATTACTAAGCCAGATCAACACTTCTTTTTTAATTCAGGAAAGAGCAATCCTTCCAAATATGTGATGCCACTGTAGCCCTAGGGTATTGTACTTACTTTTGATGTATGTATGGTTTTGCGTGCGCTGTCTTTCCCTAGTTAGATGCTATCTGAAATGAGGAGGTGGCTGTGTGGCAGCCTAACAGGGTGAGGCTTGTACAGCTAATAACTGGGGGTTTATGTTTTATAGACTGGGACATGGAGACCTGGGAGTATTAGAAGGTAGAGAATAGGACTGGAGGTGTGTCGCCATCACTCAGTGTCAGAGCCACCTGCAAGTTGTGCGTCAGAGGGTTGATTAGTTTCAGAAATGAGTGTGGGCCCGCTCTTCAGTATGATACACTGTGAAATAGCTCTTCTCTGCTCTTTTGGGAAGGTATAATAGTAAGGTACTGCGGTTTAATTTGACTTACTTTTTTATACTTCAGTCCCTCAGGTGATGTGCATCCTTGAAAGCAGTGGGCTCTTGTCAAGAGCTTTAACAAAGGCTGTTTTGTGGCTCTGTTACCGTACGTTGTAATTTGTTTGCTGAAGCCAAGATAATACCAGAAAAAGGGAAAGAGATTTGCGAACTGTTTTTTGAAAAAGCAAGTGAAGGGTGCTAAAATGCTTAACTCTATGTGTATGTATGGAATTTGTGAACTAGAAAATCAAGGATTGAATTTTCTCTTTTTTATTTTATGCTCTTCTGAGACTTGCAGGTGCTCCTTGTCTTGGCTCAGTTACCTTCAACGTTTGCCAATTGTAATCATTTAATCATGATCAAACAACAGTGCTTTAACAAGAAGCTACATAATCTCTTGTTTAATAACACATACTAGTGTTTCTTTTGATCTTATCTGTTTAGATTGCTTGAGGCTTGCTGGCAGAAAAAAATCAGGAGCCTCTTGACAGCTGAAGGGGTGTAGGTGCAGGTAAATTGGCCAAATGCCCGACGAGGATCTGACAAATTGTGTTCTACATTTTTGTAAAGCCTGTCCGTTTTGAAGTAGCGGTAGCAGCAATGTTGCATTGCTTCAGAAGTAACCTGATTTCAACTAGAAAAGTAGCGATTGTGTGGATGACCAAGATTATGACAAGAATTTTTGCCAGTACTTTTGATAGGTTATGAAGTTCTCCCTAAACACAGAGGGTTTCAAGTAGAGAAGGACACCACGTGTTCTAGAGGTTTTGATTTAATAGGATTTAATACAGAAAGAAGGTAAAACGTTGCATAACTTGAAACGTTCAGAGATGGTTCCATTTTAGGGTTTTCAGTTGGCATATTTTTTGGGGGGTTCGTAGAAATTTCAGCATGGTGAAGGACAACCACCATTTTCCATAAGCTGTTAGGCTTTTGTACAAAACCAAATTACCTGTTTTCAACATAAAATACCTTTATATCTTTGTTTTATAAACTATTAATGACTTTTCTGTACATGAACTGTGTAACTAATAAGCAGCGGCAACACTGAGAATCTAATAGCTTGGTTTTGCGACTTACTGCAAGTCTTAGGAATTGAAGGGTGCTGTTAATAGAGAAATAAGGGATATAATAAAGATCACTATTTAAAAAGTAATTTATAAAAAAAGGTAGATAAAATTTTTCAACTAATGTGTAAAAGAGAGGTAGTATAATGACTTCAGAGTAACCAGACAGTGCCAAACCTTGGACATACTTGTACCCAGCAGGTATGGAGAGTAATATTTGATTATGGCATATGTGTTTTCTTAAATCTGTGTCAGATCTTGGACTCGGAGGATCAGCTGTTCCAGACCTGTACATGCTTGAGGAAACTCAGAGTGCTTTGCATTCCCCCTTGGCTCCTCCTTTCTCCACAGGGGACTGGAATCTGAGGAGTTGGTGGCTGAATGTAGAGGTTAGTCGTTCAGAACACCCTGGCCCTGTCTAAGGGGGCTCTTTAGTCCTCTGAGGCGCCATCTGAGAGACAGCTCCGGCCTCGGAGAGAGGAATGAGGGTCTCTGAGACACAGAAAGCTGCAAGGATGCAATAGGAATGGAGTTGCTGCAGAATTTGAGAGTATATTTTCCCTTCAGCCATCATTGTTTTTTCACTATGGCCTTAATAAGCCATTTGACAGACCTGAGGTATTTTATTCAATACTGAAATTTAAATAAAAACAAAGGATTCAGCAGCTTTTGCTGAAGTGTGTACATATACATGGGTGGTGCATGTGTTTTAAAGCCACACATCAGCAATACTCCTTTCATGAATGCTGACACCACAGGGGACCGTATAATCATCCAGTTGCATACTGGTTAGCACTGGCCAGTGAATCTCACCACATTGTCCATCGGGTGTACACAAAACAGTCTCATCATATTTCATTAATTAATCTTGCTAACCAGAGAAGAAATTGTAGTCTTACTAGTCTACATTCGACAGATTTCAGGTTCCAGCCATCATATTGTTTTATTTTCTACCAAATTAAAGAATTGCCTTTGCTTACGCAGGCTCTTGTAGTGATACCTCAGCCACCTCCACATCTTCTCTGGCATAAGCCAGAGGTGTTAATATACTGGCAGCTTCCATTTTATTGCAAGTCACATATCCTGGGCATTGAATTGCTCATTGTAGCTGCCTCTTCTGTTTATTTGTTGGGGTTTTTTTTAGCTCTCTAACTGGTGAGAATAAAGATACACTAGCATTGCTCTCAGGAATCCACTGTGCTAGCCCAAAAAGACCAGCAGGCAAAGAGGTGGGGGGAAAAGTGATGGGGGACACAACAAAAACCTCACTTGAGACAGTAAATAGAGAACCAAGGTGGAGAGCAGGAGAAGAGTGAGAAACTAGTTTAGTGCTCGGGAAAAGCACTTGCCAAAGCCATTGCTGATACAATCTAGTAGTAGGTGGCTGTCACAGCCTTCCTGTGCACCGTGTAAGTGCTGTTTATAGCAGTGAACTCAGTACAGCTGATATTAGTATCGGCTCATGGGTTTAGGGCTGAAGTCCTGCCCTTTAGCTGCGTATATGTGAAACTTTAGCTGTCATATATAAGAACTGTCATGACAGCTAACAGTGACCAATTCCATCAGGTAATTATATACTATGCTAATTTTTCACCTGGGCCATTAAATAATGGCAGAAAATAACTGTTTACATTAGTAAGACCATCATCAGATCAGATTTTAAGGGACTAAACGTAATGAAACATGGAACCTATTCTCACATAACTTCTTGTAATATGACTTCTGGTATCTTGGTCTAGTTACTCAGAAAGATTCTGTGATTTCCATCCATTTAACTACTATGAAATTATTGAAAATTTTGTGCTTTTTATCCAGATGTTTATTATTGGAAAAGAACATATCTCTTTTATACAGACAGTTCATGATTAGGACACTACAGTTTACATACATGTAATGTGCAGGTAGAAAAGAGATACACCATGCACATGTATTTCTTTGATCTTGGAGTATAAGGCCATTACATTAATCCATATATTTATTTCCATTATTCACGGGTTTTGGTTTTGTTTTGTTTTTTTTTTTTTTTTTTTCAGAAGGGAGATGTGGGAAACCAGCCCACTGTTTCGAAATGTCTTCCTAAGTCAGCTAAAGAGAACTACAACTCTTTAAGAGATAATCTCGGTGATAAGAGCTGTAGAAAGCATTTTTATTGTGGCAGTAACATGTCTTGAAATAAAATTTAGGAACCACAAGCAACAGTTGACAAATTCCTGTGATTTCCATCAATATATAATTATGGTGCTGTTTGTGTAGCTCTGTGGATTTACAGTTAAAGCTAAGGGTTTTTTCATAGACCAGTTAATATGTACAGAGGAACCAGAATGGCTTTTGGACATAGAAGATGCTTCCTCATGTCTGTAGTAGAGGTAAATCTGAAGAGTGGATTGCGCACTAAAAGTTCAATGGAGCATCTTCCTTCGTTCTCGGTGATGTTAGCTGGTAGAATAAAAGGTACTACAACTACCATACTGCTATTCTACTAGGTATATGAAGGTGAAAGGATGTTTATAACCCCTATCAGCAGAGACAGCACTAACCTTTTATGTGGATAAATGGCTTGTTTTAAGGAGTAAGAAAATAGATAAAATAGTTTGGGGTGGTTTTTTTGGTGGGTTTTTTTTTTCCCCCGGATCGTGTGTTTTAAGAGCAAAAATTTATGACTGCTATACAGTGGTTATACGTATATGGATCAAAAAATGTTTGTAAAACTGAAAGTCTGTATTAAAAAGTAGTCACCTGAGAAAACAAGCACATATTAGTATTAAAACCTTATTACTATGGTCATACTTGTAGAAATATTCATTAGTGATTGGTTTAATAATGTATAGCAGTAAATCCACTTTTTCTTTTTTGTAATTTTTAGATGAAATTGGCTCAAGTAATAATTATTAGAGGGACTTCTTTTAGCAGGGTTTTAATTTTCCATGATTTTCGCCAGTGAAAGTTTCCTCAGACAGCCCTTAACTGACAGGGTTTTCTTCCTGTAGCCCATAGCCCTGAGGAACTAGGACTAGTAACTTTATGGCTTTTTCTCATCAAGTGTAGATATCGCTCTCACATACATTGCAAAGTGGTCCATCGTGGAGATGATGGTTTTCAGGCTTCATGAACACGCTTGAAGTCAAGTGTTGATGTGCCAGTGGTTGAAACAGTCTCAGGTCTTCTGTGAGCTGGATTTCACACTACTCGGTGTTGATCTGTAGCTCCGACACTTCTACCAGGTGGTACTGCTGATTTGTCCCTTTTTCCTTCCTCCTGTCTTCATTTACATAAACTACGTGTAGCTTCAGTGCTTTTCCTTTTAATTAAAAGGTCCGTGTTACTTTATCCCAGACTGAAGCCCTACTCTTTATTTTGGCAGTATGGGAGAACCAGCAGCCTCTGACCAGAGGTGTTTTTTACTCTAGGAGATCTGACTATAATGAAAATACCTCAAGAAAATACACATAACCTTAAGGTCGGGTAATATGCACAGAGTCTAAATACACTCTCAAGAGTAGATTCAATAGTTTTGGGACCGTTATTTTTCCTTGCCGTGGTCCAAGATTTCTATCTGACTGTGAGGGCAAGTCATTTGTGAGCTGGGGCTGCTGGTGACCACCTTCAACCAGAGCTTTTTGTTTTGTGCTCAGAACAGGGAACTGCTGAATGCCACTTTGTGATGCTGTTTATATGAGGACTAAGCTTTCTTGGAAATAAATAATTAAATATTGGCTTTGTCGGCCAACGGGGATCTGGGAAAAAAGGTACCTCTTAAGTTTTAGCAGCTTTCCCCTTTTTTTATTAAGGTTCTGTATAGTGCAGTGAAGTATAATGATAGTGCTCAGTTTACACACCAAGTATGCTAACGTGTCCTGGAGCATAGGGATTTTTCCTTGGAACCTATGTGCATCTCTGTAAAAAGCATAAAACATTTAGGACATACCATTCTTATTAGGAACAGGTAGGTTGTCTGCTGCCTGTATCTGTTTCTGCAGCTTGGAAATTTCGAGGTCTGTGTGTTGCCAAGCACAATTTCTTGACCATGTATCATAAATCAAAGAGGGATGGACTCTGCAAGAAGAATCCCAAATGAGGCTTCTTGCTCAGTAGATTACGAGGCTTAAATTCACTCAGTTTTAAGAATTATATTTCTATAGGCCTTAGTATTTTTTTTCTTTCTTAAAGTGTAATGGTTTTAAAATCTGAAATAGGTATTACATGTTGTATTGAGGATGCTACAAAAAACGCTGTAAGAACGGGGAAAAGTTGAACAAAAGGCTTATTTTGAAAATAGCTTAATTTTGAAGCTTTGCCTTCTGTTAGTTGGTGCTGTGATAAGGTAATCACTGGGACTTCCACGCTGGGCTGTGCATTTCATGTAAACCAGTTTGGTTTAGCAGCAGGTCTTGCTGTCCTGTTGTGTACATGTTGGGAGAGATGGTGTCAAACGTGCCCAGAGCCTTTTTGGGAGGTGTTTGCCTCTGCTGATCTTCAACACCTCTGATAAAGGAGATTCCACAGTCTCGCAGGCAACTATTTGTGGTTTATCGCTACCCTGTAGAGAGACCTCTTCCAAATATTTAACCTGTGTTGTCTTCACAGTAGGTTTATCTCTGTCTTCCTCCTACACAATGAGACAGATTTGTCAGTGTGTCATAATTTTATGGAAATAGTTGTCATGTTTGTCATGAGCTACATCCTTTTTAGTGAAGCACTTTCCCAGCAGTCATACGCGTGACACTCCTGTGATCTTCATCATGCTCTTCTGGTCTGTCTTGGTTTGTCTGTGCTTTTCTTTAACAGTAGTGCCCAACACTGTATTTTGGGGTGTTGCAACCACCAGGTCATGTAATACTCTGCTAGGTCTTCTCTCCTCTGCTTCTAAAAGAGCCTGTATTGTTTCACAGCGCTTTTCCGCAGCATTGCGCTGCTGGTGCCTCTTTATTGGTGATCTGCAGAATTTGTTACACTCTTGTACTGCCTACACCATTGTTTCTTGTCATGGTTTTTGTGTCTATGAGTTCTCCTGCAAACTACTACTTGTTTTTATTGAATTTCACTTTGCTGACTTTAGGCAATTCACTTTCTGTGAATTCCGTGAATTCCTCTAAGGGATGTTGTGAATTGGTGACATAATGCCCGTTCCATCATTGCAAGTATTACTGAAGAGGGAGGCAAAACCTCTTTGGTGGCCTCAGTTAGAATGCCTTTCCGTTTGATAATGAGCTGCTAACTATAAGAGTTTTCTCCCCTAGTGCTCTTGAGCAGCTCAGTGCCCACTTAACATCCGTAACTGCTGCAAAGGTGCGTTAAAGTTCAGATATATTTCACCTGCTCCTTCCCTTGAAACATCTGTCAAAGAAGAAAATTACAGTAGTTTTAATTTACTTCTTATTGTGTTGATTGTTTCTTACTGTCTTGTTATCTAGCTGTTTATAAACTGACTGTTTCCAGTAATTTATTCTAGCATAGCTGTGGTTATTAGAAGTGACCTGGTTGACCATCTAATATTCCCTCAACTTCTCATTTACAAAAATTGGTACCAGTTCCCTCTTTTCCACATGAGCACGGTCTTCCATATCATATTTTTTTTAAAAGAATATTTTTAAGTTCTGGAAGACATCTGGTAATTATAGAGGTTGATTAAGCAATGTCTGTGAGTATTTTAAATTGCCCAGATTTTGCCAAATAGAATACAGACTACAGACAAATTGATGATAGGTGGATGGTGAGGTGGATTGAAGACTGGCTGGACTGAACTGACTGGCTTGAAAAGTTGTGATCAGAAGCACAGAGTTCAGTGGGAGACCAGTCACTGCTGGTGTAGCCCAGGAGTCCATGCTGGGGTCAGTAGCATCTACCTTAATGACCTAGATGAGTGGACAAGAGGCTGCACCTTCAGCAGGTTTGCAGATCATACAAAACTGGGAGGAGCTGTTGCTGCACCAGGTGGTTGTGCTGCCATCCAGAGAGACCTGAACAGGCTGGAGAATTGCCTTACAGGAACCTCATAAGGTTCAGCAAAGGGAAGTGCTAAGTCCTGCCCCTCAGAAGGAATAACCCCAGGCACCAGTATATACTGGGGGCATCTGGAAAGCAGCTTTGCAGAAAAGAGTTTGGAGGTCCTGTTGGATACCAAGTTGATCATGAACCAGCAGAGGATCCTTCCAACAAAGGAGGCCACCAGCTTCTTGGGTTGCATTGGAAGCATTGCCAGCAGGTCGAGTGAGGTGATCCTTCTGCTCTACTCAGTGCTGGTGAGACACCCTGTAGTATTGTGTCCAGTGCTGGGTTTCCCAGTACAAGACAGACATGGACATACTGAAGGGCCGTGAAGGTGATTAAAAACTTGGAGCATCTCTCGTACAAGAAGAGGCTGACAGAGCCAGGGTGCTTTAGCCTGGAGAAGAAATAGCTCAAGGGGAATCTTAATGATGTGTATAAATAATGGTTAGGTTATTATCAAACTTGTTTTATAAAAAAGTAAAAAAGGAATAAAAAAAAAAAGTGCAAGAAAAAGAGATTATTTAGTGAAGGGAGTGTTTTAAATAGTAGCATACTTTTTTAAAAATTTCTTTTAGAAAACTGGTTCTCACTTATTTCTCAATATCATGGCTCAGATTGTCAAGCTTTCTTGTCCCTTTTGTCACCCTGAAATCGCATCCAGAGAATTGATGATTGTTGCTTCAGTGATTAAATATGGTTTGAACTTTGGAGGGTTAGGGCAGATCTTTCTAAGCAGAGTTCAGGTTTAAACGCAAGTCTGCTTTCACTGCTGGTTTGAACTGAAGTATGTCATTGTCCTCACTTTACACTAATGATTTAGTATAAAATGATTTCAGATGTTCACATTTTTGATGCAGAATAATAAAATACGATAGTACCGGTGAAGGAAAAGGGAAAAAAATGGGTAGTTTACATAGAAGGTGTTATAATATCTTGTGTGACCTAATTTTGAGTCACATGCCTGAGGACTTAGAAAAGGGAAACAGTCTCATTGTAAGATTTTTTTTTTTTTCTCTGAAAGTCATTGTAAACTTTTCCTATTCAAATTTTTATCACAATCTCTGATCTGTATCAACACGCAGCAGCCCACTGTTCTATGTGTTTGTAACCTTCAAACAGGCACTGCTGCCAGCATTTCCATTTCTTTTCACTGAAGCTATTTGTATCCTGTCATGATCGAAATGTCTTCAATCATGGAAAATAATTTTTCTGTAGGGTTTTTGCCTCCTGAATGAATATGAGCCACTATCTAGAGCAAAGCAGGATTTTCTTGCTCAAGCTGCACCTGGCAAAGGTGGAGTAGATTAAGGCAGGTTCTGAATTTAAAGCATGGTATAGTTGTTCTTGAAACAGGTGTATGTACAAACACTTATACAGTTGAGGTACAAGAGCTTGTTGGTATCTCAAGGAGGATGGCTTCATCCTTTCTCTCCTTCTCTGCTCTTGGTATGGAGGTCCCCATCCTTTGCTTTTGCTTGTGCCTGCTCTGGTGCTTTTATGTGCTTCTAGTGACCTCCTTATCTCACCAAATTGACAGAAAACTCTCCAAAGTTCTTACATACTTTTTTTTTCCCTCTTGGAGTTTGTTTTCTTCAGCACTTTTGAGTCACCGGGGAGGTGGTAAGGAGGTAAGAGCACTGAGCCTCAGCAGAGAGGATGGGAGGAAGAAGTAGGATGTTCCCCTCAGTGCTGGAGAGCTGCTAGGTTTGCTCACTGACTCTTGGTATGATCACATTGATGATGTAGGGCAAGTTGCGATTATTCTGAGTGAGTTTAACATTAAGGTGAACTACTAGAAAGAAGACTCTAATTTGGGATTAGAATTATTTACTCTCAAACTTTCTGGAAGGCAGTTAAGTAAAAGCAGCTGTCTGTACAGACATCTTAAATGTCCTGCCTTTTAAACTGAAACTAGCAATATAATATTTGGATAAATCACTAAGACAAAATAGAATGTTTCAATTCCCTTTCTATTGCTTTATTGTGTTCTCTCTCTTGTTTTATTATTATTTCATTATTTATCATTTTATGCCAGACTGTTTTACATGGCATTGTTTGCTGTGCCTGTTGTCCCACTACCCTGCTTCAGATTCCATATTTTTTTTAACTTCTACATGAATGCCTCAAAGTCCACTGGAAACAAGAGAATCCTTTTTGGTGTATTCAGACAAGCTTGCTCTCTGGCCCATCAAGCATATAAATAAAGTATAACTCTTATAGGAACAGTTGTAAAATCTTCATGATCCATAACAGGCAGTAGTAGTGTGATGTTCCATGTAATAACACTCTTTCTCCTTCTTGTAGGTCCTTTTGTTCTGCATCACAGCTGCTCTGTTCATGTTCTTTTTCAGGTATGTTGCTAGTATATCTACTTATGTTTGCAAAGACTATTTTTAACAGCATTTCTAAGAGCTTACTTGATTTTTGGTATTCATCTGAAAACTTGTTCATTCTCAGTTCAAGCTTTTTGAATTGAGTGTTCCATGGCATTAAAAACCCAGTGCTGTGGACATAATTGGGCTGAAAAGGGAAATGCTGAGTGTAATGCGTTAAATCTTTTGGAGATTTTACTGATTACTTAAGGAGCCGCCTCTCATCTCATAATTAATACCCTGGAGATCTAACATTACATGGTATGAAGCCGGCTGAAATACCACTTTTCATTTATGTTCTTAAATAGCTTATGGCAGGGAAGATAACGTTTTTTTCTTCTGGTGAAAACAGAGAAAAGGAAAATGAGATTTTACAGGTTTTAAGAATATAAAGTATTTGCCATGCATGCAGGTGTAACTGCCTTCTTTTAATTTTAGAATAAGCTGTTTTCACATATATTTGCACAAGTTATTCGTTGCATTCCTGTTTTAAAACATACAGTAGTTGGATGAAACACTAATAACTTTTAGGTCTTGCTTTGCAAGATATATGTAATCAGTCATTTACATTGTCGTTGTTTCTCTTTTAAATACCAGACCTCTCAAATTTTATTATATCTCAAGATGGAAAGTTGTTTGCTAAAGTAACCTTTGACTACAACCCTTTGACTTAGAATTTTCTGTGGCCTGTAAGCATCTATGGTTCTTCAAGCCTTATGATCCCATGGTAATTGCAAAACTCTGGAAGCTGCAGCTTGTTTTTTGTAATTCCATTACTTACAAATTACGGATGTTGGCCAAGAACAGTCTGTGGATAGGGGAGAGCTATTAATTTAAAGGATTTGAAGAAGCATGCCTCCTTTCATCTACCTCCCATTGAGACCCTTGCATTGGCAGTCTTCTCCTTGCTTTATTTTCTTCTGCTTCCTAGAGCCATGGCACCAGAGTCATGGCATAACAGCCTTGGAGAATTTGACTTGTAGGGTTGAAGTTCAACACCTGTCTGGATGAATGCTTATGAAACCAACTCAAAACACTCAAGTGCTGGTCAAAGCTATAAAAGTTGTATGATTTTGAAGGAAGCTAGTTGTCTCCTGTCTGTGTCCTTGGCAGTGAACCAGTGTTTTAGAGACAACCTGGAAGTTAAATGAGAACTTTACTAGAGGTATTTGTTGAATTCCTCCCTGCAATGCTGACAGTTGAATGGGTTCCAGACCACTCTCCCTACTAAAATTACTCCCTCCATGCCAGGGTTGATGGATAGCCTATTGAGCAGTCATCAGCAACATTTAATTCCTTTGTCTCTGGTCTTGTAACAGGGGAATTAAAATACAGGACCAGGAGGTTATAGATCCATTAGTTTAATTCTCAGGAAAAGAAAAAAATCAAAATATTCTTTGTTTGTAAATGCAAACAAAACCAGTCAATCAAAGTAGATTTATCAAAAAATTATTAGCACAGACCAATTTATTTACTTTTTTGCCTTCTGAGTGTGATTGGTATTGTGATTAGAAGTTCTTTGCTGTGATTCATGTATTGCTTTCCTAAAGTAACCAGCTAGAGACAGTCTGTGTAAAAATACCTTTGGGTAAGAACAGAATCCCCAGGATAATTTGTGGACAGCGTTGTTGTCTAGTGTTGACTGTCAGACAGAAGACGTATTCACTGTGTTGTCAAGCACCTACTCAGGTCCTCTCTCGTTTAATATTTTTATATTTAAATCATGACAAAGATAACAGTGGAAATGGTTATTACATGTGTAGGTAAAACTGCTGCTACTTTGCAGAGCTGACTTGGAAGTCAGATAAATGCAAACTATCTGTGCGATCTGAAAAACTGTAAAACTGCTTTGTAGTGAGAAGGTTGAGGTGATAGATGTACAGATAAGGAACTTTGGGGACTCAGATGGTTTGGGAGCAGTTAACTGAATAAAGACCCAACAGTAGTTTCACACTCTTCCAGCTGAGTGCAAGTCAGCAATGTCCATTCCTGTAACAAGGGGAATGCTGTGGTGGGATGTATAGAGCTTGTGAGGCACATTTGTTGTCTTTTTGTTGTACTTTAAGAAGTTCTCAGCGTGTTTGTTTGTCCTTTTTTATTATTACATGCCAAGAAGAATACAGAAGAGGCAGAGAAATCTCAAAAGTTTCTCCTCCAGTGATCTGGAGTTTGGAAAGCATGGTTTATTTAAGAGGATGGATTATGGTTGTTTAATTAAAAAAAAATAAATAAGGAATAGAATTACTGTCTTCATGTATGTATAAAACTGCTGAAAAGAAGAGAATAAGTAGTTCTTGCTGGTTGTGATAGAAAGGATAAGAAATAACAGAGCAAGACATTTCTTCTTACAATAATAAATTGCAGCATGAATGAATTCACTTAAATAGAATCATAGAATTCTAGAATCATTAAGGCTGGAAAAGGCCTCTAAGATCATCAAGTCCAACAGTTTATTGCCTAAATAGTGAGGAATGAAATTTTAAAGAGGGAAGCAGTGAAAAGATTCCCTGACGAAGCTGCAGATTGTCTGTCCTTTCAGATCTGTAGGCTCAGATTTTAGATGAGAGGTATTATACTTTAGGGAAAGGAATATTTGACTGCCTCAGTCTCCTCCACTTGTTAATGCGCATCCATAGCTGTTGTATTGTGAAATATTTGATGTAATAAGATGTCAAAGACAGTGTCTAATAAAGTCTTTGGAGGAGGAGAACCTCGCTGTGCTTTGTTGAATGTAACTTGAAAGGTGTACCTGGAAAAAGATTCAAACTTACAGCTTTGTGCTGCCAAAATTATCTCTTGTAGAGCATATGGCATGGGGACAGGAGGGCAGGCAAAGGCGAGGGACACCTCAGTGGTCCAGGCACGCAGGAGCGTCTCTGAAAATCAGCAGAGGAAGAAGTGTGACTCTTCTTCCACACTGAATTAAGGTGTTCTTCCACAATGTATAGTCATAGAAGTGTAATAGGAGAAGAACAAATGCTCCGGGAGAAGAGAGACAATAGAGAGCTCACTGGATCAGTGCTCAAAGTTTGTCTGGACTGGGACTGTGAGTCAGTCATCATCTTATCCCATATGTGAGTTCATCGTTGATTCCCTTTGGTAAGATGTAGGACAGCCTTTGGAAGAATCCTCTGTGGATCTATCCAGAGTCCCAGGGGAGGCAATCTTCCCATCTCCGTTGTCATCTAAAGCAGAAAAGAATTAAGAGAGTTGTTAAACTGCATTTCTTCTTTTTAATGACTCAAAATCACTTCAGCTTTTTCCTAATCATAAGCAGATCAAACTGACAAATCATATTAGTACAGTTTTTCAGAAAAAACACCTTATTCCAAGTCAGATCTGCTTGGCTTATAGGATATCTTCCCATTGACTGTAAAACACTGCTTACTGCTAACAAGCATTTATTGACCTGAAAACCAGAAAATTCTCTGCTGCTTTGTTCCAAAACAACTTCGTTCCCAAGGTGGCATTTTGCCATACCTGCCCCACCAAAATATCCCAAAAGATGCTGAAAGATAAAATCCTAATATCTAAATGGTGTAATTTGAAGCTTAAAACCTTTGTAAAAAGCAACTTAATGTAAGTCTACCTCTGTGATACTAAGATATGACTGATGCTTGGGAGTCAAACATCACAGGAGTAAAAGCAAAGTAGTTGTTATTTTCTGAGTTTGTATAAATTGTCTTATTTGAGGTTATCAGGTTCTCTCAGCTTAAAGCAACGACTGTCCCCAGTCAGTAGCTCTGGCTGGCACTTGGGTTCCTGACAGCTCCAGGGTTAACTAAATTTAGCCCCTGTTTTTGCTCTGTGTAGTTTTGAGCTGGATCATTTTCCTTGCACAGCTCATACCATGATGCTCAGTAGCTGGTGTCGGCACTATGAGCCAGCAGTGGTAGGTGGTTGGGATAAGCATGGAGAAGCGGAGGTGCTCTTCAGCATTCCCACAGACTTTGCGTTTAAAAGTGACTGCGTACCAGCATGGCTTAAGATGATCTTCACGGAGCCTAAGAGATGGCACCTTATTTGAGTTGGAAAGTTCAGAACTGTTTTCTTTGTGGAGGAATTAAGATGAATTCCATCCATCATGCAGCTTTCAGGATATCTTTCAGGTTGCCGTGTTAATAACAGCCTGTTAAGTTGAGCTTGCTTAGCGTTGCTTCTGCAAGGCGAGCAACAACAAAATCAGTATGGCACAGAACTGTAACGTGATCATACCTCTCCCTTGATGTGGGTGTTTTCCCACCCACACCATTAGGAAATACTGTTACAACAGAGGTATGAACCTTGGTCTCTGGAAGTACAGACAAGTTCTTTTCCATTTATTTGAATGCTTCCTTTTCTGGCATAATGAATTTTCTCAGTGTGTCAGTATTCTGTCTATCTTGAATTATTTTCAAAACAAATTCTGTAATGGTCCTTTGGCCAGGCAGTTTTAATTTGCTGATGCTTCTTTCTGACTGCCAACCCCTGATTTCTGCCTCCAAAACAGCAGAAACGCTCAAAAGCATGTGTAATAGATCTGGGGATTTTATTATTTATAAAATAATGGAAGTATTCAGATAATTTTCCTGTTAGTTGGTATAGAGAAGGTTTCTCCAATTGTAAAATGAATCCACTTACTCTCTGCTGGAAGGTTGTGTCCTCATGTTGTGTTGACTTGTTACCCTTGCTCCTCCCAGTCCATCTGTAAAACTTTACCACACAACTATCATATTTATCACTGGAGTTTCCCCCAAATCCTCTTTGACTGTTTGGATGTTATCGCATCAACTACAGGACAACAAGAAAAAGAAGATGCTAAATCTCAAAAGTTAAGAAGTAAGATTACAGAACTGAAATGGTAGAAGTAAAACCAGGAATAGTTGCACTAGAATATCTAATGTGAGAAGGGAGTCAAAATGAAAGGTAAATTCAGAAGAGGAATATAAGAAAGGAACCAGTAGGAAAAGGGAAGGAGGGAGTAACTGAAGAGGGGAAAAAATAAGGTCATGTCAGCTGACAGGACAAAAAATAGAAGAATATACTAGGAAAATAGCAGCTACAGCTGCAATGCAGATGATAGGTTTACAAGCAACCATGTTATATTTACAGACAGAGGAAGCATATTTTAGTGTCTTTTTCCTTCTTTCCTTCTTTCCTTCATTTTATGGTGCTTTTCTGCTAACTTATACCACTGTTCTGTTTCAAAATGCTCTGCTCAACTCCACTGAAACTAGTGAAATTACGCATCACTCATTTGGGGATAATTGCAATGTACAGCAGCTTCTGTAGTGAAAACTCATGTAACACATAGTTAATGCACATACATTGTGCTGGTTCAGCTATCACCATTTTATGCTGCCATCAGGTGCCTGATCACACAGGCCAGCACTGAACTCAGCCACATCCCCTCAGAAGGCTTCTTTCAGACAGTCCTGCCAGAGGTTCCTGTGGGCCCAGCTCCTCCACTGTGGTGCCAGCATCGCCTGCTGGACACAACAGACAGAGATGGCTCCTCAGTGGCCCTCCCCATGGAAGGACACCACTGAGAGAGCTCAGCAAGATGTGACCAGCCCCAACAGAAGTCACACCCAACAGAAAGCTCCTCCAACTGATCACCTCCTGGTTGATACAATCCTTACCTCACCCACCACCCCGACCATGACCACCTGGGTGAGGGCAGAGCCACAGAGCCACAGGTGGGCCAGGTTCTGCCTCTGGAACATGAAGCCAAT
>JAVSBS010024546.1:0-13986 GCA_033124195.1 Coracias cyanogaster | reverse complement strand
CCCCAGCAGGAAGCTCCTCCACCTACTTGGCTCCTGGTTGATATAATTCTGGCCTCACCCACCACCCCACCCATGACCACCTGAGTGAAGGCAGAGCCACAGGTGGGCCAGGTTCTGCCACTGGAACATGAAGCCAATAAGAAAAACAAAACATTCTGCTGGGTTGTGACTCATTCACAGGCCAACTCCAACTTGGGGCCCACAACTTGGGCCCCAGCACTTCAACATATTTAATGCAAAAGGTTTTTTTCCCATTCCATTTTTTTTTTTTTTTCCTCAAAAACTTACATACAGAAGTGAGTCTGGGGGAAAGGAACTTTCCTGTATCTTTAGGAATTCATTTTCAGGTGACATTGAGCTCAGCTGGGAAGTTAGTACTTATCGCTAACTCAAAAGTCATTTGTAATGTCACATGATGTCATGTATGATTTGTTGAAAAATGCACTGTTTTTCAAAGTGTCTTGGAACAAAAGCACACCTCTCTTTAATGCTTCTGTTTTCTTATTTTTTTAAATACACTTTGCATGGAATTGAGGTTATGTGTGGAAAGGTTTTGAATATACCATGATTTTGTATAATCTTATTTCAGTTCAAATTATTCATGGTACTTTCTGTCTGGAATACTGTTTGAAAATAGCTGAATAGAGCAAAATGAACAAGCAGGAGGAGTCTCACAATGCGTAAAGTAAATGTTTATAAGATACAATTTAATTAATGCTATTTTAGTAGCAGTTTTAGTTTGAATATTACACTGGGGTTGTTTTTGGAAGGGTGATGCAATGACTGTGCTTTTATACATACTTGAAGAAATCCACACAATAGAAATCTTGCCATCTCTGCACAATAAATGAACACCTACGTATAAATCCTATCCACATAAACTTAGAAAATCCAGCAATTTGGGTGAATATGTGTTGGCAGAAGACAGTGCTGGTTGCTATAGTAGTTAATCCTTAGACTATATACTAGGAGTTTATAATAGGCATATATTAATTCATCTGTTCTGAACCCTAGGAAGGAAAGCTCCGTGTACAGGCTGAAACCAGCTATTATGGGAAGTGGGATGTTTCTGATGATTGATTGATCACAAGTTGAGAATGAATGCTGCCGTCTACAGAGATAAATGTTACAATGCTATTTTCTGAAACAATAATTTCAGACAATCAGAAGCTATTGCAGTGATTTCATAAAGCAGAACATGGTGTTTTTCATAGCTCGAGGTTTGCAGAGCTCACAATGGAAAGCTGCTGGTCTGTTATTGTCATTTCTATATTATCTATTGTTTGGAGATAGATAATAAAAAAAGATAATGAAAAGAACGTCTTAGAAATGCAGATGCACTGTCATATACTGGCATTCAGATGGAACATCGAAACTTGTGTAAAGTCACTGAAAGCCTTTAAGAAAGGTTCTTTTGTTTGCAGAGCCCTTTATTCTATCTCATTAATGAAATTCTAGCCTCCTAAATTACAGCTATTTACTCTTCTGTCCTTGTGAAACACATATCCTGTAATTTAGTCAGCATTTTTGACATGATATTTCAAAATGCCTCTATTTTCTTTTAAAAATGTGTGGTACCACTGCCATATCAGTCTCTCATTTAATCACCTAAGCTCCTTTTTGTACAGAAGCAACTACTTGAAAGGTATTTTTGCCTTTTAGTTCCACTCTCTTTTTTACTGTATGATAAGCAAGTTTACTAGTCACAGTTGCTATTATACAGATTTTATATCAAATAAGCTTCTCTTTTCTTTCAAAGTTTTTTTAAGTCTTTTACATTTGCTGTAGAATTACAGTAGTACATCAAAAGTCCTCTGCTAGGGAATTATTAGGTAATACATCAGAAAAAAAAAGCAGATGAGAATTTTTTCCATGTTTATGTATGTTTTTTAATGTTATCATATAAATGTCTCAAAGTTAGTTGTTCAAAGCATTGTTTTGGTAGCTGTCATGAAACTTGATTTCTGAGGTATTTTGGATGACCTGGTGAGTAGATGAAAACATTCAGTCTCCTAAGAAAGCTATAAATATCAGTTAGTTTTATTTAGTATGAGCAAAAGTAAAACATGGTATCACAGGAGGGGTTATGGATGAGAAGATAACCTCATAGGTTAACTCTGACACTTCTCTGGCAGAGCACTGCCTTTAGAGTCGCACAGGCTTAATTCAGATGCAGATGTGGGCAGAAAGGTGAGATAAGCTATCTTCTGTTTATTTACCAATTAAATAAAAGGTGAAAAAGAATTTATACTGTTTTACGTTCAGGAAGCACATTTATTTTTTTCTCTTTCTTAATCTTTTACCCATTTTCTTTTTTTATCCCTTAAAACTTGCAGTGCCATGCATGTAGTAGAGTTTTGGTCTGAAGGGAGGTTGCTACTGAATCTTACAGAGCTCTGGTCCTAGCTCTCTGCTGCCTTCACAGGAGAGGGAGACTGACCTCCCCAAGCTCATGTTGTGTATCCATGTCTATCTCAAAAATCATATAGCAGAGTTAAAGGTACATCTTCAGTGTATTTTTTTAAGTGCAAGAATTTGAGGTTATTAGATTTTCATACAGGTAAGAAGACTGTCTAGACCTACAGATTTTACAGAGAAAATGTTCGTTAGAGTGCAAAACTGTGGTGTCCAGCAGGATTATGGTGGGTATCTTCAATAGGTTCAGGAGGCTCTCCTGACAATGTTTTTCTACCTTCAGTCATTTGCAGTGGCTGTTGTAGGACATCCATGAGCAAATCCCACTTTTTCTAGTTCTGTGTTCTTATGTTCGCAACTACAAATCCCTCTTTCTCACCTGGTCCTTTGGGTAATGCGAGAGGAATGGAGCAATAATGGTATTCATAAAGTTAAAAGAAATCGGTTCTGATTTTTAATCCAAGCATCAAAGAGAACCTTACAACGATTTGATCTTTAGCATGCCTCCAGTGCCTGTTGTCAATAGGTTTTCAAGGTTCATCTGCATTTTTAGGCACCTGTCGGACATATTTAGGTTAGGAAATACGAGGAAAAAGATGGACAAACCAAGAGGCCAGCTCCCAGCCTGTGTGGAGTTTATTTATGTTGCAGAGCTGCCTCTCTCTAGCTGATGGTTGTGCACCAAGCTTATTTGCATAAGCCTGGTCTTTCCATACTAGAAACCATTTAAAAATAATTCTAAGAGTCTTAAGAACTCATGAAATGTTGATAGGTCCAGGAAGGTTGTTTTCTTAACTTATTCTGCGTACATGAGTTGTATTGCCCTATTTAATGAAACCATTTTTTAAGTTTTATTATAAAAAAGAAAACCTTGTGTTCTGCTAATAAGAGCAAAAAAAGGAAGGGGATGTATATATAAAAGTATATATTTAAATATTGTTTATTCTAGGTTATCACAAAAGTCTTTGAATGGGAATGACACAAAAAAGGTGTCATAGAATTAATTCTTTCCTACATGGAAAACTTATGTCAAATATTTGAAAGCCTC
Source organism: Coracias cyanogaster (assembly GCA_033124195.1). Classification (NCBI taxonomy): domain Eukaryota; kingdom Metazoa; phylum Chordata; class Aves; order Coraciiformes; family Coraciidae; genus Coracias; species Coracias cyanogaster. The sequence goes on along the minus strand of JAVSBS010024546.1, from coordinate 10,523 downwards.
CTTCTGACTTCTAAATAAAATTATTTTAATTTGTACAGTAATATAAACTACAAAACTACAGTAAACTTTGTAATCTCTTTACATCCTTGTCAGGAGTAACAAGAGAAACCACATATACTTCTGATGCATCTTATGAATTGGGAAGGCAATTTAAATTTGCTTTAAATTCATTTTCTCTTTCAAGTAATACTCAACTATTTTATCATTGACTTGTTACTGAATTTCACAAGCGCTTTTGCTAGTATTCACATCATGTCTCATATTTCTTGCCAATTGGGTAATAGCATTTAAAATATTCCTTTGAATTGGGCATCTGTCAAATAATGTGCAGTCTACCAAGTTTTTTTCCTTGTACCGTATAAATTTTCTTGAGAAAGGATGTGATAATAATATAGTAAGTTTAGGGTTTAGAATGTAACATTTAATATTAATGTTTACTGTGTTTGTGATATTGAAACATTACTAGAGCAGACTTACTTTAGTCTTAAGATACCAAGAGGTATCGGGACTACTTCCCTGAGAATATCCCAAGAGAAAACTTTGGCCACTTGGGTGATGATTGTTAATTGCTTGCTGCCTGTTGTACGCATGCCACATCAGTCTTCATTCCTTGCAGTCATTATTTTACGGGCAGCCGTGATGTCATGTCAAGCCGAGCAGTGTCGAGAGGTCCACGCATACCTCTGGACAGAGGTTACAGAGTGCGTGTCTGCACGCATCGTAGGGAACAAAACTAGACCTCGGCATCTATATTGTAAGATTTAGGTGTTCAAAGGGATAAGCATAAATATCTTTACAATACCTCAAACACGCCTTTTGATAGTAAGTTTTAGGAGGAGAGAAGCATCTCTTAGAAATCAGAGCAGCTGTTACCTGGTGCCATCCTGATGCTGAGCTGTGCCAGTGCCGATCGCTGCCTCCCCCTGTCCCAGCGTAGGAAAGGTGAGATAGAGCGTGTGACAGCAGTGGTGTCATTGGCAGCAGAGACAGACGATTTGTGTTGCTTTCCCCGTGTCACGGTCAGTTCTTGCAGTAGTGGTGGGAGCTGGGAGGAGGCCCTGCCTGGGCGCTGCCTGTGGGACGCTTCTCTCGAGTGCCTCTCAAAATGTTTCCTTCTTTGAATCCCTCTCACTCCTTTGACTCTTTATATGCTTTAGGATGACTGATGGCCTGTGCCAAGTGCCAAAACTGGCAGCTTCCCCTTTACCTGCTCTTGTTATCAGATGTGCTGCTTGACCAGAGAAGAAAGGGGAAACGTCAGGAGGGAGACAAGAAAGTATCTGCAGTGAAGGAGTAAGAGGCCAAGCAGGACAGAGTTTCCACCAGCCAGGAACCAGCTGTAACTAAAGGAGCTGGGAGAACACGGGGTTGCATTGTTAGGGCTGTAGTGCAGCTTTGTGTCTTCAGTTTAACTAAAGCTCTTCAGAGAGAGTACTTATTTAAAAGCTTATTGAATCATCCAAGTACCTAACTTGACGAGTCACCAGGTCATTTTTTCCTTTTTTTTTTTTTTCCCCTGTCTCTTGATCTAATAGAGAAACATTTTATACTCTTGCAGCACTTCGTGTCTTCAACTCTGTTTTGATATACCTAAGCATTACCTAAACCTTCATTGTGCTCTGATGATAGCCCAGAACACAAAGGTCATCACTGTCTTTTGGCTGCTTTTACACAAAGTAGATGCTCCCTCAAATGCCTTGAACCACTTTTCTTGTTAAAGGAGGTTTTACAGTCCCAGTATATACTATTTTTCACCTTATCTTTCAAGTTGAAAAGGTGATAGTGGATTGAGTGATAGCGAGTATTTTGTTGTTGTATTATACTCCCATCTTCAAACTACCTCTGTTCTTGAAGGTATAAGCTAAGGTTAAATAAGGTCGAAATGAGGAAAATTAACTGTGTGGGCTGTAGTCAGGCTGGGTTTTTATTTTCTCCTGGTTAAATTGTGCTGCTCCTGATCTCCAGTATGCGGAAAGGCTGCAGAGTAGGATTTCTTGGCTGTCAGCGAGTGAAGAAAATGCTGTTCTGTCTAATTCCCATCTCCTAGATTTTTTTTGTGGTTGCAACTTTGAATATTGAGATAGGCTGATACATCTGTTCCTTAGTAATGTGCATGCCAAAAGTCCAGAAGATACTCTTAAAAGTGGGTTGTTGGGCTGCACTGCTTTTAAACAGAAACAAAATCACTTTTACACTAAAATCGAGTGGCTTGCTTGATTGTTTCCTGTAGATGAAGGAGTACAAATTATTTTACAGCTATATGGGAAGAAAGAAATACATTGCGACAAAAGAATTGTGTGTTTTCTGTTGCCACTTTGTGTGGTACGCATGCTAATCTGCATGCTATAAAGCAACTGAAATAGGAGCTTTAGTGCTGTGTGTACACTGTTAAAAATGTAACTAATAGTCTGTAGAAATAAATAGTTTCTTTAGGAGTTAAAATGGAATGCCAGTTATTGCAAGTAGTTCATTGCATTTGCTAAATCAGTAAGTTTACTCTTTTATAGAAAATACTAACTTTTGAATATAATACAAAGAGATGAAATTTAATTTTCCATGTTTGGCCACTTTTAAACATATGGTGCATAGGCTGCTGGAATTTATTTAAACCCTTTCATTCCAACAGTAAATCTTGTCCTCGTTTTAACAGATTGCTTTACATGTAGTTGGATCCAGTTGCACGGCCTCCTCAAGAGAGGAAATGCATTGCCTACAGACAAGGGGTACAAGAATTATGGCTGTACAATAGGGAGTATTTTTCCACCATTATCACTTTTCAGTGGAGATTCTTTTTCAGATACGTAACAGTGACTCAGTGAACCAAGAAGGTGTTTACCTGCAAGGTGATCTGCTGGTAATGGGAGAAGCTTTTGAGGGCTAAAGTTTCAGGCGTCTCTGTCCAGAGCCATCCCCAAAGGAAGAAAAAAGAGGGTCTCCTCCTCTTCTTCAGGTTTCGTCTGTCAATCACAAAGGGCTTTTGTCCTCCTAGCATATTGATGTGTCTGGGCTTTGGCTGTTTATCATCTTCCTGTCATCCTTAAACGCAAAATAAAAGAGGCGAAATAGCTGCTGGTTCTCAAGCGTTGAGAATAAACTGCTTGTGGCTACCAGGGACCTCGGTGTCCCAGACGCCCTGGAATGCCTTCTGGGGGGATGCGATCGCTGGCAGTGCCGCACATGACCCCCGTGGCTCCCAGCTCCCCAGGCACTGGCCAGAACAAGGCTGATATTACAAGTCAGATGATGAGAAAGCAATTGAGCTTCACAGATTTGATTTCTCTCTTTGATCCTGGCATTAAAGTGTCCAGGTCTGTGAGTGGAGGCACAGTGGAGACAAGATTTCCGGCTGCTTTAATCCTGGTGCTAAAAAGATCCATTCACAGAGTGCAGGGATTTTAGTTTTGCAGGATTTCAAAACTGTTAGATATATTTTGCCTACGTTTATCGCCAAACGTTATAGAAAGCTAGTTTTTTTTCCCTTCCTTATTTAAAATCATTTTTTTCTGCAAGTTTTTTCTTGTGTATATATTGTATAGTAAAGATTTGGCAGCTAATTGACTTTTGTATACATTTGAGACACTTTGCATTTTAGAGATGGAGTAGTAAGGGAGAAGGTTTAACTAGCCCACAAAAGGTAAGATACAAAATTTGTGGTAGCAATGCCTTTGAGCCGTAGAGTTCCAGTCTAGTTCCTAAATCACAAGGCTGTCTCTCTTGCATTCCTGTTACGGGACATAATTTAACTTTAGAAAGTGGGGCATGGTACTGGATTGCTGTCAGAGAATTAAGGTAAGAAGCAGTATGTAAGCAGCTGTGTAAGAGTTTTAAGCCAGATGAACGCTAACTCAATAGATGTGCTCTTCATTTCCTTTTTCAATCAGATACTTTTATTTTGGCTTTCTGAGACAGTGGGAACATGAGTTTCAGTTTCCTAATACTCTCTTTTTTGAAAATTGGTTTTTAAAAGAGAATGGGGAAAGAAAAGGAGTTGAACAACAACCAGCCTGAGTAACTGTAAAAGTTTCTTTTTCACTTTTTCTTTACCTTATGCAAAGTTCTTCAAATAGGATTTGAGAGATGTACTTTTGTAATATGGTAAAAAGTGAAGTTGATTTAATGCTTTTGTACTATTATTTCTCTTGTTTTCTTTACTCTCCCAGCTCCTTGGCTTAATTTCTTTTTCCCAACTGTTTCCTGTCAGTTCTTCCTGTTTTTTCTGCTGCTCTATTAAAAATAGTTAACTGCTTTTGCTGAGTTGAGGGATATGTCTGTGTAGTTGCTTATTTAATTTAGAACAACAAAATCCTCCTGACATTCAAGAAAGAAGAGTTCCCTTTGAGCAGCAGTGATGAAACTTTCAAGAACAATCAGTTTATTTACAAAATATATCTAGGATAGGAGAGTCACACCAAGAAATAAATCATCCTTCTTAGGGGACGGATTAGACTTCAGAAATCTCTGCCTGTCATTTAAATGTTACTTCTGTTTATTTGACTGCTACAATCTTTGCACAGAAACCAAGCTGCAGTTCTTGCAGACACCGTCGTGATCCTGCAGTGCAAGTCCTAAACTGGTAACTCACACTCATCACATGTTTCTGATTTGATAGCAGTCAGGGCAGAAAATCTCCATTTCATGAAAACCAGAAGGCAATTACATTACATTAGAATCTACATGTTTTGCTATGTATTTTTAAAATAAATAATCTTTTCTATTTACGTAAGGTTTGCACACAAATATTTTACATGTAGCTACTGCACAATGTGAAAATATATTTGTAGTCTAAAGACTACAGTCCCAAATATGGCTTTTAACATGACATTTGTATTTCATTTTAGTAACAGACATATTTTTAACTACAGGCATTGGAAATAGTTGAAATTCTGTTCCTGTGAGCTAATTGCTGACTAGAATAGGAAAATAAGAGCTACTTTGTGGTTAGATGCTTGTGGTCTTTCTTTTGGCTTTTGGCCCTAAGATAAAATGTCAGGGAAAGCACACTGATGGATAATGGTATCAATCAGTGTGTCCTGGACATAATGTGAAGCCTGTCAAATGTCTGCTACTTTATAAACATTGAATTACATCATTCTTCTTCACTCTACCTTCTGCTTATACATTATTTGGTTAGAAGAGTATAAATTATGTCATAGATGACTTTCACAGACATGCTTCAGTTCATAAAGTCTCAATTTCACAGAAAGAGAAACCACTGCGAAAAAACAACTTCGTTTGTGAAACTGAGACTCTATGGGCCATTTCAAATATTCTGAAGAATGAGACATTCTTTATTCTCTTACGTGTTTGATATACTGGCTAGAAACCATGCTGAGGAAAGGTTTCTAGTCTTATATTTTTAACCTAAATAATCCTTTCCTCAAACTAACCAGATCTGATTGATGTACTAGCAAACTGTAATTCAGAATTTGACTCTGCACTTACATTAGTGTCAGGGTCTAATGGTCAGGTGAAACTATGGTTCAACAATTCAATGGCAGATTTTCAGGAGGTTTTTTAAAAACTTGAATTTCAGTTATGGTGTGAATGAGAGAATTGTGTAAGTAATTAGGAAGTGGGGAAAAACCTGAAGAAATATTAAGTTAAAGCAGTCATATTCATTGTTGAGATTTTTGTAGAAAGAATACTTCAGGTATTTTAAGTAGTAATTTTCTGCTATGTCAGGATACTGTGAGAGATTTTATTTTTTCTGTGTAAATTTGAATGAAAGCATATTTATTTTTTTTCAATGAAACATTAAAGTAGCGTTTAGCCCAGGATCATGCAAATGCCAAAAATGCTGGGATGATTCCTCAAATACGCTCTTTGAAGACACTTAGAAGAAACAAGGAGTTGAATAACAGCCTGCATAGTTATTGGTCAAGAATGAATTGTGTCAAGTCAATCTGGCTTCCTTCTGTGAAGATAAGAGGCTTCGTTGATTCAGAAGTAATAGAGGATATCATAGATCTTCAGTAAGTCTTCAGACAGACTGTCATGTGATGGTCTCATAAGCAAGGCCTCAACGTATGCTGTACAAAAAAAACCTTCTACTTGAAACTGGCTGAAAAGCCTGAATACTGAGTTTACTGTCAGAGTGTAAGTATCGCCCAGGGATAATTGATTCCAACCACAGATTTAATATGAACTCTAAGTCATGATCTTGGACATTAGTAAAGCTGTTGAACAATGAGACCCAACTAGTCTTTCAAGAGGTCTGGTTTTATCCAGAGATTTAATAAGTATGGCATTCAACACCGTTTGGCAAATTGGAGAAATATTCCCAAAACATCAGATGCAATTTGATGAAAGGTTCTGCACTATACGGATGGAGAATTTGGAACCTCTTCCTAGGTCACAGCTCTTCATAGCAGGTCCTAGGAGTTAGATTACAACGTGAACATGAGTCAGAGTATCAGGATGTGGAAAAAAGAAATTGTAATTGAGGATATAAATAAGAGTACAGCAAGCAAAGCATGTGAAGTGACCATGGAACTCTCCTTAGTGTCGATAATGTCAGCTGCAGTAACAAAATTCAGTCTATACATGGTCAAATTGTGCAGAGCCCAGAGCAGAATTAGAATGATCAGACATTTGTGGACCACGGGTTCTTTGAGGAACTTGAAATTACTTGAAATGTTTTTTTAAGTCTAGAAAAAGTCTGGGCTGATTATAGCCTTCTCAGGTATGCAATACTTCTCTAATGAGGAAGAGAATAATAAAATCCCTCTTGGGTGAGAAGTGAAAGAAATAGTAATGTTGCTTTGAGACATGGTCTAGGGGTCAGGGAGCTGTTGGTTTGACGGTTGGACTAGATGATCCTAGAGGTCTTTTCCAAACTAAATGATTCTATGATTCTATAAGCTAACACTGAAGCAAGGTAGATGCAGGTTGGAAATAATTATATTGGAGAAACTTTCTAATATTAAGACTCTCTGAACAGCAGGATTATTTGTTCAAGGATAGGGAGATTCCCTCATTCCATCATTTGTCATGGAAGATGAATTAGACACGAATGGTAGAGAATGGAAGTCCTCGGTTTTGATGGAAAATGGACTATATGAAATTTTCTCTCTTCCTGCCTTCTGTAATTTTATGTGATTATGGTATATAACTTGTGACAGAAATGAAAGTGTAATAATTATGATTCTTTTTCTGAGCCTGAATGTTCATTACGTGCTCAGGAGGACCACTCAAGTGGGCAAGCATTTGTAAGTGGAGGCCAAATGGGTGGTGTCGAACTAACCTATAAACTTTGGTATTTATATTAGATGTTTAAAAATCTGTTCACTTCAGCAATTGTTCCTGCATAAGGAGTGAACTATCACTCCTTAAAGAGACTCCGTTAGCAATGTTATCTTGTGTGTGTCACCCAGGTGTCAGAGAACAGTAAATTGTATTTAGTGGTAGAATTTATGAAGAAGGACTGCTAGCAAAATAAATAATACGTCACTGAAGCAACAAAGATTGGCGATAAGAGGGGAATTACATGCTATGGAGTAACTAGAACACCTTTGTGATTTAATGTAACATAAACATGCGTGGAAGTCTGACCCATGGGCTGGGTCTGTAGTACATGCTTGTATGCCTTTATTGTAGGAGTGCAAGGTCTCCTGTAGAAAGAAAGAAAAAAGCGTATGATTGTAGCCCAGACGTTTATTTAACAGCTGCGTTAGAAGGCTGTTTGAAATCCTGTCAGTCTTGAAATCTCATCAGTTGTATGTTGGAAGTCCCAGGTAGCATAAGGTTTTTCCAACTACTCATTTCCTGGTTTAGAATTTCTTTTCTCTCTCTGTTGCTGCATGAAGAGCTAAATAAATAGATAACTGCCTATAGCTCTTGAGGAGAAACTGGATTAATAAAATACTTGAAACTGGACTGTAGGAATAAATGGAAAAGCTTCTTTCTGGAATTATTTTTCAAGTTTATTCTTTTAATTTTGTAGAGAATAGTTGGTGAAACAAGGCAAAAAAAAAGTGGTTTGATTTGTCCCTGTCCTTTTGCAAAGCTAAATTTTAGACCCAGCTAAAAGGAATCACTGTGAGATTTTCTGCATTTGTCACCTTCCACAGCTGACTTGATGAGATTGGAATTTAACCCATCCTCTGTTGTCACTGTAATATAGACTGATGGTTTACTGATAATTTCTTGCTGAGACACCTCTTCTCATGGTACGAACAAAGGGTAAGCCTTATGTTGAAAGCTAAAATTCCAAATCTTTTAAGGTGTTTGAAGCATTATTTATGACTTCTGATAAGAGTGTGAAAGTTTTAGGTGCCCTGTATGTGTTGTGAGTTGGTGACTAGGCAGTGTCTGCGTGAGTTAAATCAGCACAGCCCCCCCAAGCAGGACTAGTCTAATGAGTAATATTTTTAGAAATAATATAGGCAAACAACCTACTGTAAATCCATTGACTTCTCTAGACCGTTATCAAAATTTTTTACCGCCCGTTACTAAATGTTTAAGTTTGTTTTAGTAACTCATGAATATAAAGCGTAAGTGCAGGAATAAATTATTCAGGTAATATTACATGTTTAATAAGCTGACGTTGAAGATGTGATCATTTACAGTGGGTTTGCTGTCTGCATATACGCTATCAGTTGTCTCTGGGAAGCATTCAGTGAGTTACCCAGAAGTTTTTATTGTGCCTTCCAAAGCAGTCTGGTGATTTTTTGCTACACTTTCAATCTCTCAGCACATCCTTATTTCAGACACATTTGATTCATAGACAGCTAATATTAATTTAAAACCATAAAATACTGATTTTTAAAAATCACATTAAAATAATATACTGTGCATAAGCCTGTGCATTTTCTCTCTTCTTAAAAAGCCCTTGCAATCAAATAGCATAGCAGCGATTAATAAAAGTATGCAGAACATGACACCTGGTACTTGGAATTATAGATAACGCTGTGACTGGTTTGCATGCACATGCCCCTGTTGAAAAGCTGTTATCTAGCTTTCAATGAATGGCATTACAGAAAAATACAGCCTAGCTCAGGAGGGAAAAAATTAATATAAAATTAATTCTCTACTAACTATTCCTCAATGCAGTCTCATTAAGCAATGTACATGAAGGTGAAAATGTCTGATCTTTGAGATCCTTTTTGATTCAGATTTTGAAAGTCATCTGACACTGGATCCACAAATACATTTAAAGGATTTTATTAATTAATTAAATTAATACGGTTGTATAAATTAACTTTAAATTAATTAATAGGGTAAGCAAGAATTTGGAAAGCAGCCAAAGCTATGGTGGTATGTTTGGGATTCCAGGAATAATTTGGTTGAGCATCTTGCCCTTAATTGTATTAAAGATGTGTATTTCTGTTATTTGCCCTCTAATTGGTACCTCTCTTTTCCTCCTCCTGAAGAAAGCTTTAGCTCAAATTCTTCTTCAAGTTTGAGCAAAAGTATTTTGCATATAAATACCATGTTGTGTGTGTCTAGATATATGGAAGCCCTCTATTACTTGAAATAACATAAGATTCCATATTAGTAAAGGTAATGGTGCTTTAAATTGTCATAGCATCAAGATGAGATTTGCAAATATGTACGCTTGAGGTCTTATTTTTTCCAGTCTTTTCTACTCTTTTTTTTTGTACATTGCTTGTAAAGAAGTCATCTATTTAATGGGCTTTTTTTGTCAGGAAACTGGAAAGGTTTAAACGTTAGTTTTGCCAAAATTTCCTAACCTTTCTGTTAGAGCAGGCCTGGAGGTTTCCCTTCCACAAATGAGATAGTCTGCTAGATGTGTGCTTTTCCTGTCATTTTATTTGCAATAGCAGGAAATGAAGAAAAATACCAGCCTTCTTGAGCATTTCAGAAGCTACCTGATATACCAATAACATTGATTCAGGTCTAAAGTACTTTAAGATATGCACAAAGTGTGGATAGTTTTTCATTTGTAGAAGTACTCCTTGTGATACTATGTACCACTAGACTGCTAGCAAACCTCTGCTTGGTGTTTGGACATTCCCCTTCCTCTGCCTCCGTGTGGAGTGAGCTTTTGGAGGGTGACTCTTTTGGTAGCCATCTGTTTGATAACACGTTTTTTTTTTTTTTTTCACTTAATTGGAAAAGATTTCTTGGCATCCATCTCGGGAATACAGCACCTTCCATGTTCCGCTTAGCATCTCTTCTTCTGTGCTTTGCTTTTTTCATCTTCTGTCAGACCTAATTTGGTGCAGATGTCTTGTGTTGCTTCTTATCACAGCAGGTAGATGTTAGATAGACCTTATCTGTATTTTTACACTGACAAAAATTTTCCAGAAATCTCCTCTGCACCCAAGAGTTGTCAAGTATTGTTATTTCAAAGTGTGCACTCAAATGTCCTTTTTTAAATAGCAATTTCCATGTGTTTTATTTCACACTGTATAAAGATTGCTGCTTAAAGAGAGATGAAATGAAAGAAAGTGTAACAAATTGTATTGTTGGCATTTCAGAAGGCATTGCCACTTAGTAAATTCCTTTCCTTTTTTTTTTTTTTTTTTTTTTTGTTAATACCCGGTTTTGTTACATTTCCT
>JAVSBS010024544.1:53463-67989 GCA_033124195.1 Coracias cyanogaster | reverse complement strand
GGGGCGTGTTCCGGGGTGGGGCGTGGCCGCGGCATGTGGCGCTGGGCGGCCGCGCTCCCCCGGCTCCCCGCGGGGCCGTGCCAGCGCCCGGCCTGCGGCCGCTTCCGCCCCGCTGCCCTGCGCCCGGCCCTGCGCCGGGCCCCGCCACGTCGTGAGTGCGGGCGGTGCCTCGTCCGGGGCCTCGGGGAGCGGGGCGGGGCGGGCCGCCGTGCCGGGGGTCTGCGGGGCGGGCGTCGGTTTGAACGGCTGCGGAGCGCGGGCGGGACGGGGGCGGGTGGCTGCAGCCCGGCGTGGCGGGGAGCAGGGGCTCGGCAGCCGTTCCCTTAAACTGCCGCGTAAGTTGCAATAAATTCAGCACCGAAGTTGCAGAAAAATTCGGCGGTAAGTTGCACCCCCCCGGGGGAGCGGTGGCTTCGCGCTCCGCGTCGCTCCCCTGCGGTTCGGTGGTTTTGTTCCCGGGGAGGTGGCCGCGGAGGAACCCGTTTCATTCCGGGGAAGGGAGCTGATTGACTCAGCAAGTAATGCGCTGCCTGAAATGTAACATTTTTAGGCCCCACGGACCACCTCAAAAACAGGGTGTCTGTAGCAGGCCACCCTTGGGCGCCTCATCACTGATAGATACAAATGTCCCGTGTCTGAACAGATAATGTCCAGTGTGTGCCGCTGAGGTTACCTTTGGAATTGGGATCGTGCCCGTGTGGCATCAGACTGAAGTCTTTTTCATCTTTATCGTGCCTTAAGTAAAGCTTGTCAGGAGGTGTAGCTGTACCCTGGGTGATGCTAGCAAGGTGTCAGCTGCAAGCCAGGAAGTGGCAGGAAGAAGAAACATTGGTTTTTGACCCAACTCTCAAATACAGCATCTCATGAGGATAAGCTATCGCAGTGGATCTTGTTGTGGTGGGTTCAGTGAATCCCTTAACCTTCCTCTCTGCGGTCTCCCCAACTTTGTCTTCCAGGACTGGCAAAGAAAAATCCTGCCCCGGGATCCTGTCAAGTAAGGTGCCTTGATGTCCTACACGTTACCTGACTGAATCCCTGCCAGGCTTTGTCATGCTACAGCTCTCCCGTTTCCTGATAAAGTGAGTTGACTGACTGCTTACTGGAGGAACAAACCCACGGAAATGGTAAACCTCCTCGCCTTGAGCTGAGGTGCAGCCTTGCTGAGTGAGGTAAACTCACTGATAGTGAGCATTTGGTGCCCTTTAGACCTCAGAGGGTTGGTGACTGATCAGTGGCTTTGAAAACTAGGCTATAAGATGTATGTTGATGCAGTGTGTCTCTCTCAAAAGAGCATGTATTTCTGTATTAACCTTCCTTATCTGTCATTATCATCCACTACTATAGATGTTCATGCAGCCCATTACATGTTAATGGGTAATTTAGAAGGAACCTGCCAATTTTTATTAGCTTTCATGTCTGTAGTGGATTAATGCACTTGCTGTGCGTGTTCGCCGCTTGGTTCTAGTTTATATATAACGTGTGTATACACAATGTGTTGTTTTAGCACTTTTCTGGGGTAAATTCCAGACAACATGTCTTTTAACACATTGGTGCAGACATCTTTATTTTTTTGTTTTAATTGCAACTTTCCTGCTGGATTTATAAACCCATCTGCCAAAAAAATAGACTTTGCATGCGGTTATCTGCTGTTGAAATTCTATTTGGCACATCCGTGCGACCTGCAGACTCTGTCTTCTACGGGAAGTCTCCTGGCACAGACTTTTTCAAAGGCAATGGGAGTAATTTGCAAGTAAAATTTCAAGCTTTGGTGATGAAAACCATCCACGCTGAAGGCCTGATAATGTGTTTAAAATGTCTGGCTGCATACCCTGGATTACAGGGTTAGGTCATGCAGCTACTTTAAAACGTGGTAGCTGGCTTTTTCGTTTGTATGCGACTGACTAAATTTGGGAGGGAAAATGTTGCAGGGACATTAAGGAATGAAGATGTTGGTTTAAAGCAGCGCATGTAGGAAATATCCAAAACTTTACTTGAAGGAACAGTGAAGAATTTATTTGTTTGGGTAGAGTTCCTTGCCTTTTTTTGTTGTTTTTTTTTTTTTGAAAGCCATGGATAAAACTTTTGTCCATGAAACGTTTACTGTTCAGTTCTGCTGATGTCTCCCCATGCTCTGACACAGTGTTAACCGAGCACGTGTTCTATGTATCCTCACCCACACTTGAACAGAATTTTATGAACCGAAAGCACCATAAAGCAGGTCCGGCAAGAGTTTATGCCAGTGTATTTACAGTGAAAAATTACAAGGGACCTGTATGTGGGAGGAATGAACACGTTGCTCCACTGCGTACCCACAGACCAGGTGTGTCACGGCAGCTGCTCCATCCTGACTGACGTGCATGTTCTGAGTGGTGCTGGGCTCATGGCTCAGAGCAGTCACGTGGACGGCTGGGTGTTGTGCACGTGCATTTCCTCACAGCCGTCGTCTCCATATGGAGCTCTTCTACGCTGCCTGCATGTGTGTGCTGAACAGCCACGATCGGATCCATCTGCTCTGACCCGTTTTTGCTTTCGTTGCTCGACCCCACATAGAAGTGTGTTCATGCTCTGCTGATGTCTGGTTTAGATTTATCCTTGTCCTTTAATTGTTGCTTTGTGTTTTATACAAAATTCTAATAGCAAGAGCAATTAAGCAATGGGAAAGCTGGAGAAAAAAACCAGTCGATTCACCGGTACTTGCGTGTAGATCCTCAGCTGCTGTGCATTGCTGTGGCTCCCGTCGCGAGCAATGACAACCCACACTGGCCATTTGCCCTTTGAAGTGTGTAAATAGGGATCAGATGCCTTTCTGAAGGAGACGTTCAACCCTACAAACAGCAAAGTTCATTTGTGCAGTAGATGAGATACTCTTCCACCTCCTGTTCCAGCACAGTAACTGCTGGGTGAAGCTCCATGGTCCGTGCTGCACCAGGAGCCAGACTAGATGATCTTTGTGGCTTTTACCCGCTGTTCTGAAGAGGACAGGAAGGCAATATCCCTACTGCGTGTGCTGTTACTGGCTGCCATCTGACACTGCGTGCTCTGGCTCAGCAAGCTTCCAGCCTGTCCTGCAGGTAAAACCCTTTGTCATATCCCACCTGTTAAAGACACCCAGCACATTAGGTTCTGGGAAGGACTCCCAAAGGGCTGTTGACTTTCTTGACTGGAAGCCAAGAAGTCATGTGAGGTAAACTGCAATTGAATCCTTTGGATGGTAGCAAGCACTTGATGCGTTCATCCCTCCTTTCAGTTGTGCTCTCTCGAGCTGAAGTTGTGGTTCCCTTCCTACAGCTTAGGCTTGGAGGAGTCAGCAGGGCTTGTGTGAGTTGATGGCTGGGGCGTGGGGAGGCTGCTGGTACTGCAGGGATGGTAGCGATGCTGAAAGTGAGTGCAGGCAGGAGCTGGTGGTGCACTTTGGAGATGTTATTTGCAGCTCCTCCAACTTTTGACTGCTGGTAATCCAAGGAAGTGACCCTGCAGGTAGGGCACTCATGGTGTCTGTGGTAGAGCAATTCATCCAGGAAAGGACAACCTATCTCCAGCCTGGTATGGGAACCCCCTTCTTGAAGGAGCGTCTACATGGACGTTACTGCATGTTCCTGTGAACAACTTAGCAACAAAAACCAAGTGGCAAGAACTGCAGAAGTGGGTTTACATGCCTGGTGGAACCACACACTTGCCTTGCTGGTGTGCAGAGCAGCACTTGGCTGTTGCTGTTGGGCCGTCTGGCTTCCTCATTGCTTTGATTCCTTAGGTGTATTTGTGGAAACCCTGCATTTAGCTGATGGCTCTGCTGTGTGCCGTTATTGTGATTGTCACTGAAATGAGGTTTCCTCTAGGCAGTTTGGAATGTCAGTCACTGTAGGTGCCAAAACTTCTGGCAGTCTTCCATTGCCTTTGCTGGCTTTGTTTTTCTTTGCTGTTGTGGGCCTGGCCTCAAGGACACATCTTGGGTTTCCGTGCTGAGAGGTGGGGGGACCACTGCAGTGACACCGAGCTGGTGCTGCGCAGTGTCGTCAGACAGGATGGGACTGCAGTGTGTTCCCCAGTGGCTGTGTCTCTGTGGTGGGAGAGCTAGTCTTCAGAAGCACTCCGCAGGGGTGATAGTGTGGGAACTGGGATCTTCCATCATCTCCTTTCCTCCCAGTTCACATGATAACTTGTCAACTATTTGGGAAGGACATTAGGTGCTTGTTTGTCTTTTCTTGTAGGACAAAGTGGTACGAAGAAAGGAACAGAGAGTGGAGAAACAGAGATATGGGTGCTTGTTTATTTGCAGCCAGCTAGACTGTCCCCCAGTGCATGTGTCAGGACCCGCAGTCTGTCTGTACATCTTGCACCTGCTTGAGGAACCAGCCAGGTCCTCCATTTGAGCGGGATGTTGGGTCTGTGCAGTCGGTGCAGGTTGCAGTTGCATGTCCAGGTTATCTCAGTACACTGCCCAGCTCCTGTCACCTTTGCCTGGGGAGCATCAGTTGAGCCACATCCCACAAAGGACAACTAAATCATGGTCTGCAGATGTGGCTATGGAGTGTCCCACCCCCATAGCTACCACCATTATTTCATGAATACACAAAGAAGGAAGGGGAGGTTGTCCGTGTACAAGGGCCTTTTTAAAAATTTATTGAGACATTCAACAACTTTTCACAACCATCACCACCTTTGATGGCGATGACCTTGCCTCTGCCCAGGAGGGTGTTGGGATTGCCTTCTCCGAGCTCCAGCTGACTTGGTGCCAGGCCTGGAGAACTGCTTATGCAACAGTTTAGAACAACACTTGAGCACACACTTAGAGAAGGTTTTACATTTGCACTGGTTTTAGATTTGGTTTATTAAACAAAAAAAAAAGGGGGGCTGAAGCAGAAAAAAGCGGTTTGAAATTTGCATTGAATTTTGCATGCATATTTGTGTTGGATTTATACTGGTTTGGCTTGGGGAGACTTTGCAACACTTTTAACTAAATCTGGGTTTAAATCCACTTAAGTTAAACTCCCAATACAACTTGTGTGTGGAGACCAGGATGAAATCTCATTAATTTTAATAGGATTAAGCATGTTCTTCTGCTGAGTCGTCTTCTCTATCTTTCTTTCTTTGGCTTCTCCCTATTAAAAAGCAGGATAAACCTTTCCACTCTTCCATCTTTTAATGAAAACGCTTTGACAGTCTCAGAGAAGCGGCTCTCTGGTTGCATACAATAATTTACACATCTTTTTTTCCTATGCTTTCAGCTGTAGTCCTGCTGCATCCAGGCTTTTATTGCCCTTTGCTTCCCCTAAAGGGGCAATAATTCCTAACAGAGAGAAAATAGTTACAAGTGTTAGCCTGGTAAGTTTCTACATTGAAATTTTTTTTTTTTGCTTTTGCTCCCTTTGGGCAGATTTGAAACTGCTGTGAACCAAATCCATTAATAAAGAGAAATTTTGTAGAACTCAGCAGGAACTGAGCATGTGTGGATGGATGAGGGCAAAATTCAGCCCTGTTCACCATGTAGGAATAAATGAAGAGCAAAGAATAAAAGTAGAAGTGTTACGAATGCAAACTGGTTGAAGGGAAATATTGGGGATCCATTTCAGGTCAAGCAAGCCATTAATTGGACAGGAGGCTACTTCGTACGTTTGTGCTAACTCTTCCCTTCCTCATTTCTCAATGTACGTCATCCCCTCAATCTTACTATTGGTTTGGTTTTGGTTTTTTTGGTATGTGATTTATGTTATAGGAACACTCCTCTTCCCCTCTCCTTCAGCAAAGACAAGCCCCACAGCAGGTATTTCTGGATGTTCTTGAGATGCTCTTAATGATATTCTTACTGAAGAAAAAAGTAGACTGTCTAGTAGCTCGTGCACCAAGCTGGATTTCAAGAGACTCTCCATTTGCAGCTCTGACCAGTTCCTCCCATAGCTAGACACAAACGGTTCAGTCTTCTCATGCCTTTTTCCACACTGTGAGATAAGGGAGGGTTGGTCTATCTTACCTGTGCTCTGCTCTTTTGAACGATGCCCTGTTGTGCTATGGGCAACTCGTGTTACGAAGATTGGGCTGGTGTATTTGTGTCAGCAAAGCTCCTTTACCTCATCATCCTTTTGATGAAACTTTACAGCATCAGCATGTCTTTGCTGGCAGTAGCATCCGGACTTAAATTCCTGTATCTAATTTAAAAATGAGAGAATGGTGGAAAAGAAGCACTCTAATGTTTTTGCCATAAGATGAAAAGGAGATTGGCTTATTAAGGGGTTTAAGGATGGGAGTTTCTGATGGTTGAGAAAATGCCCAGTGCTAAGTTGAAATTCTCATGTCCAAGCAAAGAGCATTTACTCCCTAGATCTCTATCCACAGTAAATAGGGGCTGGTCTAATGGTTAACTTAATAAACAGTAAGTATCGCTATAAACATTTCTTCTGCCTTTCTCAGCTGTGTTGTTCAAGGAGTTTTGGCTGCTGAGACCAGCTTGCTTTGAAGTTACAATTTCTTCCTGTTTCTAAAGCTCTTTCTATCCTAGCTCATCTGGAAAGATGATGTGGTCACTAGGATTTCTTAGCAACTTCATGTGCGTTTCTGATACTCTTGGACCTGATGAGGCTTTAAAAAGGAGCAATGTGCTTCCCTCCTTTAAAAGAAAACATTGTGTACCCAGGTTTCATTTAAAAAAATAAAAGTTTAGAAAATATCTTATTCACGAGTATGGTGGAAAGTACTGGGACTGTAGGCATGACCGGCTGGTCTGAGCGTGAAAACTTGAGGCCAGCTTTGAAAAGAGCAACCATGCTCCCTGCTAAAGCCTTTTTTTGTCATTAGTCCTTTTTGTTAATGAATCCTGATTATCTAGAGCTTTACAAAATGTGCAAAACCTGTGTATTTTTTTTCAGTTTCTTTTGATAGCGAGGCTTCTGTGGTATAGTCACAGTATCTTCCTTGGTTTGTGATACAGATGAGGTAGTGCCTTTACAATATTTGCTTAGGCTGATGTAGATCTGTTAAGCCTGATGTATCTCAGATGCCTTCCATGCCTGGAAATGGCCTCGTTTGCAAGAGCAGCAGCTCCTGCGTTGTCTCAATGTGGTACTGCTATGCGGAGCTCCTTTAGGAACAAGAACTGTAAGTGCTATGCCTGAAGACAACCTCTCACGTGATAGTGAGGTGGAACATATGCCCTTGAAGGTGACACTTCTTCCTGACTGCATTAAGCCATATCACACAACCGTTAGTGTACTCCGTATCTAATAATTACTACATAAAAGTAACTGTGGTGATTAAGAGAGACACATCACCAATTGCCCTATTAACACATGACCATCATCCAGACCCGCAGTCCCTGGGGAGCCCTGGTTGCGGTGAGGAGTTGGAGACCCTGTCCTGGCAATTGGGAAGTCCTGCGCAGTGTGTCCACTCGTAGGTGAGGCTTCCAAAGTCGCTGCAAGAGGGTCCAGCTTTTATACAGTTGAATAAACAACTTTAGTTGAATAAACAACCTTCAAAATGTGGGAACATCTGGTGTTATCCTCCCTATTTGATTCCACCCAAAGCCTGGCCAGAGCCTGGGGAGGATCCCAGAGAAGTATCTCTATCTGTTTTGGTTTTAATCAGGTATCTCCCAGCAAGGCTGGATGTCTGGTCCCAGGGCCTTGCAGCATGCCTCTAAATAGAGAAAAATCTTCTGCTGGTTACTGTTACAAGATACATTTTTTTTTGATTGTGAGGTTCATCCACAGGTCGACTTTGATTCAGGGCCTATGGCTCAGGCCCTGGCACTTCATTTCTACAACTGTAGAGACTTCTTTTCTTGAATTGGTGTTGTGACTTCTGTTCTAGGAAGGGGTGGCCAACAGTTTATATTTGTAGATATGGCAAGATCCGTGTGTTCTGGCTGCAGTGACCATCTCTGAGGTGGCTGGAGTAGGCCTGTGCTGGGGCTGAAGTGCATCGCTGATGACACCTGGGTTATACCTGGCTCTAGTGGGCACATTCTGGGCCGTGAAGCCAGCAGGTGAATGCAGTGTCATGAACCTGCCAGTGGTTACATCACTTAATTCTATGCAGGTCACAGGGTGGTAGTTTTGCTAGACTTATGTATAAAGTTGAACTCGCGCTTTTTATGTTCGAAGAATTGCTGCCAGAGGCAGATATGCTGACGTGGAGACAGCTGATGATGTTCTTCAGGGACACTTGCTGCTTGAGGTTGAGAAGTGTGTGGCCTGGATGGAGCTGAAGTGCAGATGGCTTTTGTTACTGGATGACTTGAGAAGCAAAAGCATGGAAGTTGGGTTTGTTTTCTATTTAGAAAACAGCTTTTGACTGGATGTGGTGTATTCATAGATTCCTGTTTCTTGCTTTTCTGTCCCGTGCAAAGGGAGGAAGGATCTTTAGGCTTTGAAATTTTTGTGATGTCTAAAACCTGGATGTGTGTTGATGCAGTGAAATATATTCAGTGAATAAACAGCTGTACCAGAAGTGGATTTCTGATGCTGATGACCCATCCTCATATGGAATCTCTGAATGAAAGAGAGCTTTAGAATGAAATATAAACAGAAAATGCTAGTGAGGTGTGGGGTTTTGTGGGTTTTAGTTGTTTGGGGGTTTTTTGCTGCAGGTT
Organism: Coracias cyanogaster; assembly: GCA_033124195.1. Classification (NCBI taxonomy): domain Eukaryota; kingdom Metazoa; phylum Chordata; class Aves; order Coraciiformes; family Coraciidae; genus Coracias; species Coracias cyanogaster. Next base: position 59,405 of record JAVSBS010024544.1, on the reverse strand, counting down.
TTGGCAGTATTAGCAAGCAGTTCTTTCTGGGTGGTATGTTCTCCACTTGGTCTTTGACCTCTCTGAAAGTGGACACAGATGCAATGCAAACTGTGGAGTGGACAAACTGTCCTCTGGGAGCAGACCCAAAACTGCAAACCCTTCTGCTAAATGAGCTCTTGGGTTATTGCCTGTCTTTGGACAAATTTGTGTGCAGAATCGTAAAACTACACCTGCAGAGGTTCCTTCTGGAGTTAAAATACATGCTCCAAAATTGTGATTCATTAGGTATATCCCACAGCATGCTCCAGCATTCACATTTACAGTTGCTTCTGAGCAAGATACAGCGAATGACATCCAATGAACCTGCAGCCATAATGCTCAATTTCATACAGTCATTCATTTTTAAGGATGTCTGAATGAAGGAGACAGTTGTAAATAAAATACATGCACAAATGTATTTCAGTATTTTTCTCTTGTCTCCAGGAAAGTTGTCGCTGGAGGGAAGTGAAGGAAATGAGTAGCAACTTTATAAAGCCGAGACTGAAATGGTGGGCATGCAGTTTAAGTGGCTAGCGATTGTTTGATGTTGTAGATGTTAATATGTGGGAAGAGGGAGTTTTCTATCTTGGCCTATTGGTGCTACAGGATTTGCTAAGGAAGATTTGACACGCAATTCCTCTTCAGATGGGTGTCATAAAAAACCCAACAAAACAAAGCCAACCCCACAAAACCCAGCCCATATTGTGAAGGTCTAATCCTCTCTGCGAGGCACTTTTTCTGCTCTATTATCTACTTGGGCAGATTTACTTGGTGACACAATTTCAGGCAACTGAAGTGAAAGTGTCCTCCTGTAAAGGGGCTCAGATGCCCAAGAAGCTGTGTCCTGAAACAGATGCTGGATTTGGTGGGAAGCTGTTGGAGGCAGAAGCTCTGTTTTCTAGGGCAGAGCAAGCCTTTAATTTCTCCATGCTTGGAAGTGAAACTTGTGAAGATCCTTCGATTGAATGCTAAAAGTACTTGGCTGTACAGTTACAGCCAGGTTCTCAGGAATAATAGTGAGTGTAAAGTGTGAGTTGCTACACTAGCTTTGTTAAAGCCTCCTGTGGGTGCTTGCACTGTTTGAGATGCAGCTGGTAGAGGAGATGGTATCTCCTTGCTCCACTGAAGCTCATGCTCCCTGTGTGTCTCTGATGTTCATTGCTCTGAACTGGGACCCTGGACTTGGAGCAGAGCCTCTTCTGATGGAGAGCCTTTCTTCTCAATAGGGGTTCACCTGAATATTATCTGCACTTTGCCTTCTAAACTCCTCATGGTTACTGAAATTAGGGTAATACTTTATGTACTTCCTGCTTATGAAGAGGTGTCTGATAAAATGTCATCAGGCTTAGAGCTGTGTTTTCATTTTATCTCATGCTTTCTCTAAGTACATAAATGTTCTGTAGCCAAGAACAGGTTGTGCAAATGTTTCATTGATGATAACTAAAGCTTATTGCTTTAGGTGCAGGCTAACCATGCTAGATTACGAGACACACAACTTGGCCACAGCCAAGTCTCAGAGAGGCACTGTCACAGTGTCCTGGTTGGAGCTGATTATTTTATAAAGTGGAGCGTGCCAAGTCTTTTCTCCATTAAAAGCAAATGCACTTTTTTTTTAGCACTGTGATGGGTTTTGTAAGACATAATCCTTGCTAGATTGACATTTGCTTTGTTGGGTCTTGCCTTATAAGACTAAAGACTCTCCAGCCTTTGAGTTGGACTTGTTTGATGTCTAGTTCTGAGGACCCTAAACTTGCTTTAAAGGATGAGGCTGAAGAAGAGTTGTACCTTGGTGCTGGCCATCTGCATCCTTGCTCTTCTGCATTTATAGCTTTTTCTCATTCCAGGCTTGCATAGATCTAGCAGCAAACTGGATTTGGAGCAAAAGATGAGGTTTGGTAGGCAGGATGTGCATGTTAATTCAAATGTGAATTATTTAGTTCTTGGCACGTCTTCTGTTTTGTATCTGATTTCATTCAGTCACAGCCTGTTCCACCTGTTGATTCCTGACCTGTAATGGTGTTTTGCTGTGATCTGATTATATCAAACAGGTTTATCATAAAATTTATATTGGATTACATTCGAGACAAATTCTTCAAAACACCATTCCGTTTATCAAAGCAAGCGATATGAGTTCTTACTTGTAGTGTGGCTTTCCCATGTTTGCCCTTATCCTTGTTTTTGTTGTCCGTGCTTGGACAACCTCCCCCAGGCTGCCTTTTGACCTAGAAAATTAGTGTATGCTGAGCTCATCTTTGGACCAGGGTGGGCTGATCTTTTTGGTATTTTGGCTTTTGTAGTTCACTGTTCCCCTCATTCCAGTATCAGAGCATCTTTGGCATAAAATCAGTAGCTAGAAGTTTCTAATGTGTTCAGTCGGTGCTGCTGCTTTCAGGTCACAGCTTCTGGAGGAGTAAGAATAACCTCTTGCTTTTGTTTCAAGTTCAGGAGTTACAAGTTGAGAGAGAGATTTCATTTTTTTTTTTTTTCTTTTCTATTTTGTTGCTGTACTGTTGAGCAAAAGTTGAAGACTGAGATAAGCATGGAGGCATCCAAGATTGCTTCAGCAAATATCTGTATTCAGACCCCATCTGTCCAGTAAAATACAGAACGTGAGAGAGATTATGGGAGAACATGCAGTTTTTCAATGCTCTGTCTTGGTATAAGTTAAACTGATGTTTGTGGTAGTTGTAATCTGTCTTGGTGAGCTGCTCCACTGACTGTAGGTGCCCATGGTATTCAGGTAACCCTATGGAATAGTTCTGGAGTCCTTGTTAGCAGTATCAGCAGCAGACAGATAGAAAGACAGACCTTCCATACTGAGCTCAGAAAGGTTCAGAAGAACCTGCTACTGCCAGTGCAGTTCCTCTTCTGTCAATAAGGGGCTCTTTGTACAAAGAGATTTGTACTGAAAAAGATTTGAGGAGCTCAAACCAAGCTTATTTTACTTTGACCTATTAATCAGTTAGCATGGAGACTCAAAACCTAAATGAACTCCTCTGAAACTGAAAAGGAACCTAGAACAAGGTAGAAGAGCACAGCTGCTGCCCTGTTGCTGTGTAGGAGACAAGAAACCCAAGAGGTGGGGTGAAGCACTTCTGCAGATACTGCCTTGGCAGCCATGGACATCCATGAGAGTACAGAGAGGGAAGGATGTGTTTCCTCCAGGTGCTGATGACCCTTAGGTTTTAATTCAGCATGGCGTATGACTTACTGGCTATGAAGAACCTACCACGGGGGAGGTCAGCAAGGGTAAGGAAAGCTGCTACTGCATTTGATTCTCTCTGTTTGGAAAAAATAGACTTGGCTAAGCTCCCGCACCCACCCTGCCCTGTGATTTCCACATCTTTCAAGCTGTCAGATTCACAAAGCAGGGAGGCATGTGCCAGCAGCCTTCATTGGGTGTTGCTATTAATGTCTTTCTGGCTTGGAGAGTTTGAGAAGAATCTTTGTTAACAGATAGATCTGGTGAAAAGCTCTCCAGTATCACGTCGTGTTGTGATAAGCTGGAATGTCTTTTTGCTGCATGTCTCCTGGCAGACCTTCCATATAAAGCTACCTACTTTAAAGATCCTATGTCCTTGCATAAGAGAGAAATAGCCAAAAATACATTACTTTCTTCCAGCTCTTTTAGGACTGAGCAGAAGTTCCCCTTCAGTTGTTGCACTGGGACTGCGTTTGACTGTTTCCAGGCTGTCTGAACTTTCCTCTCCATTTTTGAGCTCTCTACAGCAAGCCCTGATGCTTTTGTACCGTAGGGTCCTGTCCCTGCTATGCGTAGCCCTGCTGAAAACCACGCAGAGGCTTCAGTTCCTGAGCAAACCTGCAGAACCTTGTGTTCTGGATAGAGACGTGTCCTCTGTTTCTACACACCTAAAATTAGGATTACAGCTACAGGAACTTATAGAGGAGCATAATGATTTCTTAAAAGTATCTGGAGTGAAAGATCGTATTGGAACTGTCAACTTCAATGAAATTTAACTTGACCTGTATTGCCAGGAAATTGCTGACAGCAGTAAAATTCTGCCGAGCAGGAGGTGGGCGTGCGACCAGCCTTTAACACTTTGGCAGGTTTATTTGCTCCAAAAGTAACACTTGGCTAATTGTACCTTCAGGCTGAAGTCGCTGCTTGTTTAATTCTCTGTTAGCTCCAGGCTTCGCAGGTTTTAATAGCACCTCAGACACAATTTATTGCTGTGCCCATACACTGTGCTGCTTCTAGCTTCTGCAGCCATTGCTCAGCAAGCATGAAGGTCCCGTGCTGCAGAGTACCCGTGTCTGCAGGCACTTCGAGAAACCAAAATCGTGAGCTTGCCTTTTACCCTTGCTGACCTCCTTTGCTCCGTATTAGCTCGAAGGCTGCAGAGTTCATATGGGAGCCCATTGGGATGGTGCTTTTGAGGGTCTTGTTGAAAGCTGTTTAATTTGAAACACATGGTATGAAATACCTTGCATCTGATCTCCTGTTCCCATGGGACAACAGCATGCCTGAAAATTTGCTAGCCGCTTTGGGTGCGGATCAGACCAGGGAAGGTTGCAGTTTAGCTGTAGTGCATATTTTTATTGCTCTGAGGTATTTTTGTTGACAGATTTATTGTCCAGTCACAGCTTTATGCAGTTAGCCTTTGGCAGCTCATTTTTCTTTATATTAAAACTGGGTTGTTTCAGATATTCCAAAACAAGCCACATTTTCATAAATGAAATAACTGTCTGGTCATTTTTCACAGGATAATTGTCCTGCTGACTAGTGCTTCTCACCATCTGAACTGCTGAACATAGCACTAATATGGGTGAGAAAGGATGATGGATGGGTGATGCTGGTTTGGGGGTTTTAGGCTTTACCATTTATTTTCTCAGAGGTGAAGTGTGGTAGCCATGAACCCTCAATGGTGTCAGTGTGGGCTGTCCTCCTTGGTGGGGTAACAACTGCGTAAGCTGACTGCCTTGTGCACCGAGAACGGAATATGGGTGGGGAACCAAGGCACAGAGAGGGACACGGGTAAAGCTGGTAATACTCAAAACTAACAAAAAAACCCCAACCCACAAAACTCGTTGTGGCTAAATGTGTCAAAGATTGTGAACCTGTAGCCCTGCATCACTTCCACGGGAAGCTGGGAGGGGGGAAGGAGCCTGAGCTCGGGTTGTGTCACTGTCAGACATGGGCTTTAACCACTAAAACCTCCTTCCTCTGGGCTTCTGGTAGGGAAAGGAAGATTGAGCAAGTTGCTTAAAATCCTGAACCTGGAAGATACAGCACTGTAATATCTGCATGAATGAGGTCTGCTGTTCAGAGCCTGCAGTTAATCCACCTCCCGCATGGGAACGGCCTTCCAGTCCTTTTGTGGGAGTGTGGTGGTGTTGGCCCTGCGGAGATGCCGTTCCTTGTGAGCTTTGCACAGCCTTGGCCCTGTGCAGCACAACGTGTCTTTGCCAGCATGGAGCCTCAAGTGCTTTATACTTACCAAAGTTTCATGTGTTGGCCAAGTTCAAGTGTGATCACAGAGTTTCTCAGCAAAACTTGGCATTCCACTTCTTTGAAAGAGACTTTAAGTTGTTTGTTCTATTCATGCAGAGAACTTTGAAAGTCCTGATCTATTATGTTTGGCCATTTCTGAGTAGAAGAATGGATTTTCTTGCAGAGAGTAATAAGTGGCAGCTGGAGAGATACTTCAGCATCTGCAAACTTCTTTTGAAAAGCACCATTTCCCACTAGACGATGCAGCAGCCTTCTTGGAGGCCGTCTGCTCAGTGGCATGGGATTATTCCTTGCTCTCTGACTTCATAACTCCCATCTAAGTCAGTCAAATGTGAATTATTATTACATTATTAATGAGAAATCTGATGAACTTTGCCAAATATTTGTACAGGCAAACTTCAAATGAAGGATTTTCCTTTTATGTTGTAATTATTATCCTATGTTTCTT